>VHIU01000128.1:0-100000 GCA_010577795.1 Isatis tinctoria | reverse complement strand
ATGCACATATTAAAATAGATGTCATAAAACTTTGCTTCACATGCTTATCCTATAAGCCGAGCCTGAACTTAACTAAACTATCATAAAGTGATTATCATAAAGTGATTAAGAATATAATTAATATGTTTAATTAATTTCGAAATTTTAGATACCCATTTAAATTTTGATTCTGACCGGGTATTATCCAATATCCAAAATGCTTAACTATAGGTCCTATTTAAATATTTTTCTAAATCTGAAGTAGACGAAAATCTAAATTTTCAGATCAGATTCATATCAAATTTTTGGTTCAGGTATGAACGTCCCAACCATACAGAATAACATTCGTTTTAAGGCATTCAAACTAAATATTCATTTGATATTGCGTTTTATTTGACCTCGAAATGTGGAAATGCAGAACCGACCATGCAACGGTGTAGGTGAGTTACAAATACCTCATTCAATACTTGCAAATTCATTTTATTTAAGATGTTTTACATTCTTTTTCCATTTTTTTGACCTTTTACAAATTATTATGTAAATTCAATATGTTATAATTACTATTATTCTGCAGTATCTATTATTATTAGTTAGAATATTTTTAATTAAATATTAATTTATACTTTTTAATGTTTTAGCCAAAACATCCTATAAAAAGAAACTGATGGTATAAGGGATTTTGCCATCTAAAAAAACTTCTGAAACTTCTTCCACTAGTCCTTATATAGTATGAGGTATGTAATGTAATGGGTCTTCAACTTTGTTCAGCTATGATGACTAACTTGGAATGGGTTAGTTAATAGATGTTGTTGGTAACTCGGATATACAATTTTTGGTATAAATTGCTATGCAAAGGTGTTGAAGCTGCCTTGGATAATCAATGGAACATTAGTTGTTGTAGAGGTTAGATTCTGAGCTCCATTGTGGCCAAGATCCACACACCTCCTCAAAAAATTAGTTCGGAGGGATCAAATGTTACACTACGGAAACGAGACCATAATGAATTTAAAACTTGCTTCTCCTCCTCATCCACTGAGAAGTAGCTTGATTCGCGATTGCAAGCAACTTCTGCCTTGGACACACATAATTTGGTACACTCAATGTTTTCAAGATAGTCTTTCATTAATTGGCTATTAAAATATAGGTTTTTTTAACACTGATTTCTATATATCGCAAATTATGAGAACTGACAATTTTACCGTCTTATGAAGATCTCCGTCTTCCGTTTCCACCTGAACTTGCCTTATGAAGATACATGTCTAACGAATTTTCCTGCACCACGTTGAAGTTCTCCTGCAATCTTGTCTCCTTTTTTAATCTGCATAAATCATGCATTCTCTGAAAATCGAAACCCAGACCTCCTGGTGTAGAAACATTAATGAACATTTAGTCAAACCATTGGACCAAAAGGGCTTCCACATTAAAATATAGTTATGCAATTTTTTTTGGTAAACCAGATGAGATTCGCGTATACATACACTCAGAAATTAGGACTTTGCTTCTTAATCACCATATGAACCCGGATTGAGATATTAGGCCTGGAAATATTATCTGGGATCCGGATCCGGTATCCGCTCCGAAAATCCGGATATCCGGAAGGCCGGATCCGGATCCGGATAATAAAATTTTGGATTCATCCAAACCGGATCCGGATCCGGATATCTGAATTTTCAAGCCCGGATATCCGGATCCGGATCCGGATCCGGATCTTCTAAATATATTATATTTTTCTGTTTTATTAATAAAATTTTAAATATATTAAGATTTATACATAAAAATAAACTTAAAAAGTTTTTATAATAATCTAATTTTATTTTTTTCTAATATTAGATCATATTTTCTTATATTATATATATTTTTGTTGAAAATATATATATATATATAAGTATTAATTTAACGTTATTTTAAATATTTTGATATATTTTTTACGGATCTGGAGCCGGATAATGAAAACATAGATTCAGATACCTCAAAAAATCCGGATATCCAGATCCGTCCCAGGCTTACTTCTAACAGCCTTGTTTCTGGACACTTTGAAATCGACTCAGAAATTTTATGGAATTATCATTCCAAATAACTATTTATAATATGTATAGTTAATTATCTATAATAAGTGGAGCCAGCTAAATAGTAGGTTTCACAATTGTGATTCAAGAAATTTGTATCATTGTATTACAAGAAAAGCTTAGCAATGCAGATAAACTATAATCTCAAAAAGTGTTTCTATTTTGTAATACGGTAGGCACACGACCCTCTGGAGTCCTGATCACATCCACACAGTTGTTAACATCTTTCTATAGAAAAAAAAAATCGCTTTTGACACACTATGAAGAACCCTTTTTGTGCATATTGAAGAACCCCTTACAGCACCTCCATCCATGAGATACCTTAAAAGCTTCTCAAAAAAAAAAAATAATAGTATTATAATCTCATTTAATTATATAATTTATCTATAAAACATATAATTGTTCCACTTATATGACAACAACTGTCATATGAGTATCTATAAGTATCTAAAAACTTCTCATTTGAGAAACTCTCAACATTCTCTCTCTTAATTTTAATTAGTTTTCATTTTCTTTTAATTATGAGATACCCTTCTACATACTCACAATGGAGATGCTATTACCAAATAGTGACAACTTTTGCAAAAAAATACGAGGAAGACATCTTAACACTACATACAGTAATTAAGTTTTGTTTTATATATACAATGGTTTTGCATGTACATACATATTAAAACGTAATTACTGCAATATTTCACATGGTCATTACTTATCTAAATTAAACAGGATTTGAATATATAAAAACCCTTTACAAGAATTAATTACCACATCAATCTCTTGCAAAGCTTATACCCAGATAAGAGGCTAGAGAGTGCCAAAACCAAAAAAGCCGAAAAGGCCATTGAAGCTGAAACTATGGAATTCTTTCTCAGTGTTTTGATCGCATCACCGTTTCTATGTTGGATCCACGCAATTGCCACGGAAGAAGATGATACTAGTAGATAACATATAGCCTGATTAAGTTTTACAATAACAAATTAGCCCAATTCTTTGAAAATGCTTACTATGAGTCTCTATATATACATACGATTTTTTGTTAACAACGTATATATGTGATTCTTTATAACAACGTACATATATGAATTTTATATGTAGTACTATTATATATGCATCTAATTAACCAATAATATTGAATACCTGATCAAGAATGAAGCTGATGTAATCCGAGAGAGGTTCAGAGATTAGAACTCCTCTGTGAGTAATATCACAAACTCCTTTGAATGTTTGCAGAGATGTATACACGAGTCCTATCACTGCTACACCAAAACAATACCTACATATATTGTTTCTATTATTACAAGATTTTTAATACTTTATGGTAAAAATAATAATTAGAATTGACTAGTATAGTTTCTGCCTTTTAGTAGTACTGAATGTGAACTAACACTCAATAAAATGTAATCATTTTTTAGATAAAAAAAAAAATCTAAAAACTTACATGGAAGTAAGTAACAAAACATCATAGTATATAATATAGTTTAAAAAAAAAATATGTAATAAAATTTGAAAAGAAGATAAGGTTCTTACAATAGTTCAGGATATGAAGCGAAACTCGAGGAGCTCTGTGTCTGACGTCTCTGTGAAGGCCGATGAACATTTACTGCCAGCGAAAGAGCAGAGACAAAACAGAGAACCAAAGCTATAAACCGGAGAATCAAACCGGAGACATGAACCGACGCTCGCCGTGAGCTGAACCTCGATGCCGACGGCGTCACGGAGTATGAAAACGAAGACGGCGTCGGAAAACTCGGAACTGACGGCGTCTGATGAGAGATTGGCGACGCCGCCACTGAACCCTCCAAGGATGGTCCGTAAGCGATCACCATTACGTGATCTTTATGTTCTTTCATCAATTTTTTAGTGTCACGAAAATAGTTGAAGAGAGATTGATTAATCTGTATGTTTTTTTCTTCCTTTGATATATATACACATGTATTAAATATTGATGGGTTAGTTGATTTTGAATTAAAGATTTACATGAAGTTTCAGCGAAAGTTTGTTAGAATCTGATACTTTTTTTTCCATGTTAAACTCTTATAATACGCATGGTTGTAATAACTTGTATGAGCATTATTTCTTAATATTTATTTTGTGTAGTTGACGACTTGATTTCTCTAGCAATATAAAGTCTACTTATATAAACTATGGTTTATGGGCTTGTTCTTTTCAGTGTAGCCGCGATAGACACCAACGACTAAAAACTCTTTTCTTTCTTCTACAATTTTTCTTCTCAACTGTTACATCATAGATTAGTCAAAGGATTTCGAGGACATCGGTGACATCGGTGAGGTGACGCCCAGAAAAAGGGTAGAAATATTATTGTTTTTCCTTTTCTCATAATGATTCACATCAATAATACTAAACTCCATACTGCTCGGATTTTCAAGAGAATCCGCAAGATTGTCCGCAATAAACATCCCAATTCGACATCAGGAACCAACAAAAGCTTCTGAAATCTTCCAGACTCAGTTTTAACTAATTCTCGTCACTTGAAGGCTTTGGTTTAATATATATTTGTTGAACCAAATAAAATGTTTAGGCTCCGAATGGTAACGGCGGGTAAAGCGGTGCGGGACAACTGCGGTACGGTTTTACAGTTATAAAAATGTATAGATATATGTATATGTAGAGATTTTTGTTACTGTTGAGTGCGGTGCGAGTGCGGTTTTAGTGTTACCATTCGAAGCCTTAATATATATACATATATTTTATTTTGGTAAGGCCCAAGTCAAAAGGAGAGTACCATCACTGAGTGGGGATGTTGATAATTAATTTTAGTTATTTTCTTTTTAAAATAAAAAAATAAATACCATAGAGCACGTATAGATGAACCCAACTACAAAATTGGTAAACATTTGGAGGGAGAAGAATTGACACCCGAAGTAATTTTGGCTTCAACTTCGACCAACTTTGGAGAACTTTCCTGAATAATAGAAATAGACTCTTCCGTTTCAGGTGCAGTCTCAATGGGATGGAGCAATCCTCCAACGGCTTATATATTACAAATTTTGATTCTGAAGCAACGTCCAAAGTGTCATCTTTCTTGAGATTTTTCCAAGAAAACTTCTTCGTAAAAGATGAAGTAGCCGTGGATTGCAAAGAGAACGACCTAAAAGCAATGAGATAAGTCCCTATTCCTAAAGAAAAAAATGAGGAACCCAAGAATCAGGAAGGCTAATTACTTTTCTTTGAAAAAACTTGTTTTTTCTCTAAAGATCAGAATTAGTATCTACTAAAAAGATATTTGAGGAAATCAATATAATTCAGAAAACGCGAGAAAGACAAAAGATAGTAAAGAATGATCTTACCTTCAAAAGGAGCAATAAGAGATAACATCACGAATCTGATATGATTTAAACGATAACGAGTTCAAATAGATATATATTAAGAGAAAATGTTCATGAAACGAAGTCTCTAATTCTTGTAACCACATAATTGATGCGATTATGGATATCGAGGAATATTACAACGGCAAAATGAAATAGAAAAGCAACAAGAACAATTTTTAGATAATGATCAAACTTTTGCCAACAAAAGATCTTTGTAAATCTTCCTCCTGTGCGTTTGATTGAAGCGAGCTATCTTAACCGTCCACATGAAGAGAATCAATTGGTCGTGTTATTTACTGTATAACGGTCCCTAACTCACAGTGGTGTAATTACCGTACCAAAGCTCCCTCCTTGAGACAACCTTGTCCTCAAGGTTGAGCTCCGGAAACTTTTTCTACACATCGAGCAAGAACTCCCAAGTAACCTGTGCTTCTGTTAGACCGCACCATTGAACCAAAACCTTAGTCACTGCCTTGCCTTGCCTTTTGACCATCTTCAGTTCCTGTATAAAAGCAGGTTGTTTGCTTCCCGGTTCCTGAATTTGATCTGACAACTCATAAGAAACCACATGACCATCGCCTACTCTGATCTTCAGTTGAGATACATGAAAGACCGGGTGAATCGACGAAGTAGGACGAAGCTCGAGTCTGTAAGCTACTTTTCCCAGTTTGTCAACCACCTTGTAAGGTCCAAAGTACTTCTCCACACCACAGAACCTTGCCGGTAAGGCTGAAGCTTGCAAAAACCAAATCACCAATCTCAAAGCTTCGTTCAGAACGACGACTGTTGGCAACCTGTGACATTCTATGTTGTGCGTGGAGCATATAGAACTTGAGAATAAGTAACATATTTTCACGCTCCTCCAAACTACGAGCAACTGCCAACACCTTAGATTCACCAGGGAGATAAGGAAGATGTTGGAGGGGTGGCCACCCATAAACTGCCTCGAATGGTGTCAGCTGAGTAGAAGAATGATAGTTGGTGTTGTACCAATACTCAGCAAGTGAGAGCCACTTAGACCAAATGTGAGGTTTTTCAGAACACATACAACGTAAGTAAGTCTCGAGACAGCGGTTCACCACCTCTGTCTGACCGTCCCTCTGTGGGTGATACGCGGAAGAGTAGTTTAAAGCCACTCCTTGTAACCGAAACAGTTTCTGCCATACATCACTGAGAAATACCACATCACGATCAGAAACAATCGAATATGGCAACCCATGCAACTTATACACATTGTCCAAAAACGCCTGTGCCACGGAAGAAGCGGTAAAAGGGTAAGATAAAACAATGAAATGAGCTGCTTTGCTCAGCCTATCCACAACCACTAGGATCACTAACTTCCCACTAGATACCAGAAGGCCATCAATAAAATCCATTGAGATTGCTGACCAAATCATAGATGGAATGGGTAAAGGTTGAATGAGACCAGGATAAGCTGCAGAGTTATACTTACAGGTCTAGCACACTGAACAACTGCGAACAAGTGCGAACAAATGCTTGAATGAGACCAGGATAAGCTGCAGAGTCATACTTACAGGTCTGACATCCCTTTCCAATAAAAGATCCATTTAACACGCTGCAGAGTTGCAGATCGTCCAGAGTGACCACCACTACAAGAGCTATGAACAACATCCGACTCGTAGCCTTTCTTGATTTCTTGAAAAATGTCACAGTCAACAACATCCATTGCCATATGAAGGATTTCAGAACCTTCCATGCGAGATAAAGCGTCAGCAACCAAGTTTTCATTCCCTTGCTTATATTGGATCTCATAATCAAACTCAATCAACTTTGGTAACCCTGCTGTTGAATTGGTGTATTAAGTCGTTGCTCCAGTAGATATTTCAAGCTCCGTTGATCCGTTTTAATAACAAAGTGTTCTAAAAGAAAGTAGTGCCTCCACTTCTGAACCGCAAAAACAATAGCTAACAATTTCTTCTCATAGATAGAGAGTGAAAGCTGTGTCCCTCTGAGATGTCTGCTGATATATGCAAGAGGATGGGCATCTTGCATGAGGACGGCGCCAATACCCTCTCCACATGCATCTGTTTCCACTACAAAAGGCTTCGCAAAGTTGGGTAACGCAAGGACTGGTGTAGTGCATATAGCTTCTTTCAACTTCAGAAAGGAGCTCATAGCATTCTCATTCCAACAGAAACTGTCTTTCTTCGTCAGCAGGACTAAAGGTCGTGCTAGAACTCCAAACCAACGGAAAAAGCGGCGATAATAACCAGCGAGACCGAGAAAACCTCTCAACTGTTTCAATGTCCTTGGAACAGGCCACTCTTGAACAGCTTTAATCTTTGCAGGATCAGTAGATACACCATCTTTTTCGATAAAATGTCCCAGATACTCAACACGCTGTGCTAAGAAACGCATATTTGGATCGTTTTGCAAAAAGCTTTTCCTTAAACATTACCTCAAAAACCTGCTTGAGATGCACCAAATGAGACTCCACTGATGCGCTGTATATCAAGATGTCGTCAGAAAATATGAGGACGAATTATCACAAAATGTTTTAGAAAATTGTATTCATCAGACTCTGAAAGGTATCTGGTGTATTTGTAAGGCCAAAAGGCATTACAAGGTATTCAAAATGGCCACTATGTTTTAAAGGCTGTTTGTGCACATCAGTCAGGTCCATGCGAACTTGGTGATAAACCGGAGCAGAGATCAATCTTAGAAAACACCAAAGAACCACCCAACGCATCCAACAGATCCTCAATCAGAGGGATATGGAACCTGTCTTTCACCGTCATACCATTAAGACCACGATAATCCACACACAAGCGCCAAGGTCCGTCCTTCTTCTTTACTAACACCACAGGGGAGGCATAGGAACTAGAACTTGGTTGAATAGTCCCTTGACTGACCAATTCTTTTACCAACTTGTCAATCTCATTTTTCTGATGGGATGCATAGCGATAAGGACGTTGGTTTATTGGATTAGAACCAGCCACGAGAGTAATCCGGTGATTATGGTGTCGACGGAAAGGAGGGAGTTTCGTGGGTTCTGCAAATATATCATCATAGGTAGATAACAAATCGTCCAGAGCTGGAGACTACAGACAGGTCCCCTCATGCTTTCGCATCATGTTAATTTCCAATAGAGCTTCGGAGCCCCCCTCTGTGACACATAACATCAACAGTTGTACCTCATCTTCGTTCAACTTCTGTAACTTGGCAGCCTTAGTAGAACGAATGGAATCAGGATGAATGCCATGGAGCACCACCTTGTGACTATCCTGTTGGAACTCCATAACAAGTTTGGAGAAATCCATTTTAAACTCGGCCAACTAGATTAACCACTTAACTCCAAGAACCATATCACAACCGTTCACTGCAATTACCATCATGCCAGCTTTGAACTCCGTATGCTGGAACTTCCAAGAAAATCCATCTACTTTTCCGATCACATTAATGCGAGATCCGCCAGCCAGTTTCACTCTAGTTTCTCCCACGGATTGTAATGTACATCCCAACTTACTTGCCATTCGCTCATCCAAGAAGTTATGAGTGGAACTGGAATCTATAAGGATGAACAGGTTCTGCTTGTCATAAGTTCCTTTCACTCTGAGTGTGTTGAACCCCGAGAATCCAGTCATAGCATTCAGAGAGATGTGGGCTACTTCGCCTTCCTTAGCCAATTCCTCACAATCATCAAGCACAGTCATCTCCCCACGCTCATCTACGTTCATAAAGTAGAGACGAGGTTTTTGGTGAGTTTCCACATGCTCCTTAGTGAACTTCTCCGGACACCAATAACATAAGCCTTTAGCTCTCTTCTCCGCTAACTCATCCACATTCAAAAAGTGTTTAAGGTATGCACCAGGAGCTGTTGTAGTCACTGGTGTGTCCGTTTTAGTCACCTTCGGCTACGACAACGAGGTCTTGGGTGTTATCGTACCCTATGAGGGTTGGCGACCTTTCGACCATGAGGTGAACGAGGTATGGGGTTCCAAGGCAGACGCGTAAAGCCTCCCCAACTCAAGGCAATCTTTTACAGTCGTAGGTTTAAACATTCGGACCATTCCTTGCGTTTTAGCGCTCAATCCGGCCAGATAGATACAAACCAAATATTCTTTAGACATAGATATTTTGGCACGTAACTCCTCAAACTTCCTATTAGACGCCAAGATTCCATCATTTTCTACCAGATTCTTAAATTCAACCACCGGATCATCCATTACATCCTCAAAATGCCCTGTAATCAGTTTCTTATAAACCGGCCAAGTTTTGATTCCAGGGACGAAATCTCAGCCTGAAACAACGCTCGATGCCAGTTAGAGGCATCACCATCCAGATGAATCAAAATCAAACCCACCATAAGGTCATCCGGATTGTGATCCACCTCGAAAAATTGCTCAACCTTAAAAATCCAATCCAACACTTTATCACCGTCAAAACGAGGAAACACCACCTTACCCAAACGAGTGATCGCGGAATAAGTCTTCCCATGACCGTTGGTTTGACCAGAGTTGTCACCGCATTCCTTTTCAGAGAAGGGTCTTTGCACAAACTCCGGGGAAGAGACCCGATCCTCCATTTTCTTCATCGTCGTGAACAGATCTAACCTCACCTGTTTCAGCTCACTCTGTTGATCCATCATCCTGTGTTCAAACTTCTCAAAAAGAGAATCCATACCTGAAAGCCGATTGGGGACCTCGGAGAAACGAGAACCCATAGCTTTGTCGAACTCCCGATACATCGCCTCCGTATCATGCACCGCAGCTCTCGTCGCAGACGCCATAAGCACAATCCGAGAAAAGAATGGCGCTGATACCTTTGATATGATTTAAACTATAACGAGTTCGAATAGATATATATTAAGAGAAAATGTTCATGAAACAAAGTCTCTAATTCCTGTAACCATATAATCGATGAGATTCTGGATATCGAGGAATATTACAACGACAAAATGAAAGAGAAAAGCTGATATGTTGCGATTTTGACCCATACTAACCTTAGTATCTAACCCTTTTCTAGAGTTTTTTCGAGTATGTTTTAGGTGATTTTAGGTAGCTATGAAACTGTTATGGAGTTTGGAGCAGTTGGAGCCTTTGAATCAGAAAAGAACCAGAATTGAAGAAAATAAGGCGAATCGTGTGAAGAATTACCAACTCCAACCAGCGAGCACATGCTCCTGACTTTTAGCCACCAGCGAGCACCCGCTTGCGTTTCCGGAGAAAAATAAGGAAAGTCGTTTTGACATAATCCTAATGGCGAAAAAGGAGGAGCAGCCGCCTCAGAGAACCCGATTATATAAACTCTCTTTAGTCTTAGGTTTTGATATATCTCTTACTTCTTAGCTTTAGTTTTCAAGTCTTCTAAAAGCTTTCTACTTGTAAAGGAGAAGATTTCTGCTACACTTTGAGAAGAATTCTGAACCCTAGTACTTCTGTTTCAAATTTTAATGCATTCTTTTTATTCCACCGTTTTTCTTTCTTCTTTATTTATGTCTGAGTAGATCTCTTAGTTAAGTTAAAGTTTTCAAAAGAATTCATGAGCTAAAGACTAAACACAAATAGGCTTTCAAATCGTTTGTCTTCACTTCTGTTGATCTTATTGCTTGAATCGAATTGGCCATTATGTTCTCGATCTTAGGTTAGCTTAGACAGCGAGAGTTGCTAAGTTGCTAGAAGAAACTTTGGTGAGCAATTTATCCTAGACCTGCGAGAGTAGATGTGTAGGTGAATTGTGAACAAATCAAACATGATCTCTAATGCTTGCATGCGATTTTTAGGACCAACGAGAGTTAGGATTCTTGGTTTTTAGACAAAGTTATTGATGCAATGAGAGTGGATTAATATTATCTTTATGTTTGAGTTCTAGACTTGTGCTTAATCATTGTCTGAATAGTTGTTTGATCTGTTCCTCTGAATTACCCGTAAATTGTCTTGACCTAACGCTTGTTTAATATTGTTTTTACATCCGATTTTAGGTTCACTACTTGTTACCAACGAAACCGACTTCACATTGATTTGTCTTAGCTTTTGATTTAGTTTGTAAAACCATAGTATAATACTTGGTCTCCGTGGGGTTCGACCCCGAATGACTACTTTGTTTTATGTGCACTTGAAATAGAAAATAGGGATAAAATTCTGTGTATCAAAAACAACAAGAACAATTTTCAGATAATGATCAAACTTTTGCCAACAAAAGATCTTTGTAAATCTTCCTCCTGTGCGAGTTATCTTAACCGTCCACGTGGCAAGAATCAACCGGTCGTGTTATTTACTGTATATCGGTCCTTAACTCACTGTGGTGTAATTATCGTATGAGAATCACGATTCATTCCAAGAGATAAGCCCTTAGCAACACTTTTTCTTTCGTTTTTTTGGTAAAAGTAGCTACACTTTTTCTTCTCAATATAAACAAACAAATATACGAAACTTTCGTTCGAGAGATGCGAAAAAAAATCCCTAAAAGAAAGACGGAAGTTGAGTAGATAAAAAGCAGGAAGTGAAGAGAGATAAGTAAGCATATACCTTTTATCTTGACCTAATGCAACAAGGGAGTAACTGGATTAGGATCAATTGAGCTTTCCTTAATCTTGAAAAGGATGCACAGAAAAAATAATATTTTGGAAGTTTTATTTAATTTATAAATAATAATATTTATATATTTGAAGAAAAAATATATTTATTTAGTTTTTATTTTATAATAGTTTAACTTATTATTCATTAAAAATAATTTGGTATTTTTCATCGTTAATGAATGTTATTTTTCTGTTTTCCATCTTAATATTTTATTTTTTATCAAAACATGTTTTTGTACTTTTAAGAAAATTTTGCCGATATTAAATATATTTTAAAGAGAAAAAAATTGAAAAACTGAAACGAAAACATAAATCATAACAAAAGTTTTGGCTTTTCATCAAATAACAAAAGAAATCTGAACATAATACACAATAAAAAAAACTGGACTAGTGTATTTAATTAAGGAAAAAATATCATAAAAAGAATGAATTTTTAAATTATGATCATTTAAATCATGAACTTTGACTATTTTTTTAAAGCATTAAGTTTTGTTGACTATGCCAAAATAAACATGATGTTAAAACATTTGAATATCTGTTTTCTTTTTTTCCTAGTAAACAAAATTTAATATTTTTAAAAAATAGTCAACGAAATTCATGCTTTAAATGGTTTATATCTTTAAATGACCATAATTTGAAATTTCATGCTTTTTATAACATATTTCCCATTTAATTAAAGCTAGCTAGTGGATATATAACTGATCTCTCCCACTATATATATATAAGAATTGGCTTTTCCAATCTTTCCACAGAAAAAAAAAAAAAAACAAGTAGTAAAATCATGATGAAAACAAAAGAGTTTATGTTTGTGACAGTTTTGATAGTAATATGCGTGTTTATAAGTAGCATCGATGCGAAACCAACATTTATTCGTTATCCAGATAGACCCAAAATAGGTGAAGGTTGTGATCCAAGATTTCCCACCGCCGAATGTTATAAAAAAAAACCAGCGAATCCATATAGAAGAGGATGTTCCAAGGCCAAAAGATGCAGAGGGGGTGTGGGTGATTCATTACGTCCGTTGAAGCAGTTTCACGAAAGGGTTCTCAATGAGTAATGTAAACACAATTATGATTTAAGAAAAAAGTTAATGGATAAAGTTCTTCAGTTATTCTTTTTGTTTACGTTACTTTCTTTATTAATTTACAAAAGTTAATTTTTACTAACATTATTAACTTTGACAGGTGGTTATGTTGTGGTTTTAAGAATTTTAAAGTTTTGTAAAGCAATGACAGCCCAAAAAAAATTCCAATCAATTTTTAATTTTTTACCAATAACTCTAATCAGTGTATACCTCTAATATAGGATTGGACTTTAGGATATCTGTTCAGTGTATACCTCTATTCTCTAATATAGGTTTTATCATAAAAAAATAAAAAAATATTATATTAGATTGTTATTTCGTGCAAGAATGAAACACTCATAATTGTTGTGAACAATTTTTCTCAACTAACTCAGTCAGTAATCCAGGTGAATGAAAACACAAACACACTGTATTTAAAAGAGCAATAATACCCTCTAATACCCAAAAAAAAAAAAGAATAATACCCTCTCATAAGAGAATTACAATTCTTTAACACTCAAATTTATGTTAAATTAATGAAAAACAAACCCTCGATTTGAAAAAAGATAACGAACCAAAATCTTTTGCTATTTAATAAAGGCGTCTCTTAATTTCCAACTATGAGAAACAAGAAAGTCACTTGTGGTACGTAATCTTAATCCTACACACTAATCTAGAAACAATACTTTAACGTTAGTCCAATAACATAGTCAAGCCGCCCCTACCAGTCCATCATTTTATATGTTTATAAAAAATGATAAAAAGCAGATTAAGATTATTCTTTTTTTATCTTTGTCACAATTAGCACTCATTATACAGATAACTTCAAACATGCAAATAGTAATCAACTAATAAAATAAACAAACCAATACGTAAACGTTACCTCTATAAAATCCATGATAAATATCAACAAAAGATCACACACACACACACACATTAGTACAACCAATATAAAAAAGAATGGCAAACATCTCACTCTCGACGTTCATATTCTCCATCCTTTTCCTCATATCCACCGCGACCGCTGCCACATTTGAGATCCTGAACCAATGTGGCTACACCGTATGGGCTGCCGCAAGCCCCGGAGGGGGCCGGCGTCTAAACTCCGGCCAGTCGTGGACCTTAAATGTTCTGGCAGGCACGTCTATGGCACGGATTTGGGGTCGGACCAACTGTAACTTCGACTCCTCGGGGCGTGGCCGTTGCGAAACCGGTGACTGTAGTGGTGGACTTCAATGTACCGGTTGGGGCCAGCCACCAAATACGTTGGCTGAGTATGCTTTGAACCAATTCAACAACTTAGACTTCTACGACATTTCACTTGTCGATGGATTTAACATTCCCATGGAGTTTAGGTAACAATATCGCCATAATCTTTTCATAAATTTTGAAAATCTCGAGGGAAGTAGTCCGACCATAAACGTAAATTCAGCGATGTTCAAAATGTTAATAAGAGAGTAGTACTGTAAAACAATGTTGCATGTGCGGTAAAAAAGAATCGGTTCGATTAATATTTTCTTTTACAACATTATAAGGATTGAATATTAAATGTGTAAGACAATAAAAAGAAGTTATTTTTCTTCAAAAATATAAAAAAAATCATAAAATTTTGGGAAACGTAAAGAGAAAGTCAAGTACTGCGTGCAATTTTTATTTTTTATAAAAAACAGTGCTTGTTAATTTGATCTTTTGAATCCTACTTTTTTTCCCAGGATAATCGTTCTTGTTGATAAAATTAAAATCGGTGAAACCCTCTTTGTTGGTGGAGAGAAAGAGTTCTAACAATCGAAAGTCTATATTATTAGAAACTTTTTGAATCGATAATGATTATTTTTCTGTTGGTGTCTATTTTATATCCAGCGCAACCAGCCCGAATTGCAAGCGGATAATATGCAACGCGGACATAAACGGACAGTGCCCGAACGAGTTGAGAGCGCCAGGAGGTTGCAACAACCCGTGCACGGTGTTCAAAACGAACCAGTACTGTTGCACGAACGGGCAGGGATCATGTGGCCCCACAGATTTCTCAAGGTTCTTCAAACAGAGGTGTCCAGACGCCTACAGCTATCCACAAGACGACCCGACCAGCACTTTCACTTGCACTAACACTAACTACAGGGTCGTGTTTTGTCCAAGGACTAGGCTTGGTACTAGTGAGACCGACCAGCTCCCGATCAAGATGGTCACCGAAGAGCATTAATAAAGGACAGTCCTCTATCGTATGTGTGTGAGTGTATACGCGTAGACCATCACGCTTAATGGATAATAATGAAGGCAATAATAATGAAGTTTGGTCAAAAGGAAAAAAAATAATGACGTCAGTCGACAAATGTATAAGTTCGTCTCATTTTCTCTGTCCGGGTCAAACTTCATTACCGGGTAATTAAGAATAAAAATTATAGAAGTTGGTTGATCAAGATTTTGAATGGATGTAGCTTTTAATTTGTGGTGCATAATTTTGAATGGGAATTTTAAAACTCGAGTGATAGAGCTTTTTTTTTGTTAGTGTAGAGAAAATAAAAACAAGGTAAATAAAAAAGAAATCACAAAACAAAAACTAGTTTCTGAAAATAGTTCCAGAGATTAAATATTTTTAATATAGTTAATTTACTTAATTAAATAAAAATATAATCCAAATAAAAAGCCATAAATGGAAAAAAAATCACTAAATTAAAAAAAAACAATTCTGTTTCTCAAATATTTAATTTTCTTTTTACTTTTTTTTTATTTTTCATTAAAAATGATAAAAAAATTCCCTACAAGCTTGAAGATAGACTAAGTATGCTTTTAAATATCAAAAATCCAAATATATATTTAAACCATTATGTATTTAAGGGATTAGTTAAGTGGAAACCTCTTCCCAATTAAAGAAAACTTCTTAATTGTCTTGTTAGCTCGATTTTGTATGGAAGTCTATTATTATGTGACAAATTGATGAAAACAATAATAACACAAAAATGTTTATGAAAAAGTACTATTAGACTTTATAACCTGAATAAATTTAGATAGTGATTGAATAAATCTAAATTTTAAAACTAATATAAGAACAGTTTATTAATAATATATATATATATATATTTTTTTTTTCTTCTTATTATCAGATGTTTTTATAGAATGTTCTTGATTCGTGATATTTCCATAATTTTTATTTGGTCGATTTTCTAGTTCGTCTAATATATTTTTTCCTCGGCAAACTCATACGTGATAACATAACAGTTAACACATGCGAGAGTCATGATCAAATGATCAAGTCTTCAAGATATTAGCTATAAACTCGGCTGTCGATTCATTAGTCAATATTTATATTTGGTCGTAGAATCAAATCGGTAGTAACACTAACACACGGTCGTCTACAAATATCAATGTTTATATTTAGTTATAAAATTCTTCAAAAATAAGAAATAAAAGTAATTCACGATTACGAAGTACGCAACTATTCACGATGATGAAAAGTCGTAACAAAAAGGACTTTACCTGCAAGAGCGAAAAGAACATCAAACTTGAACAAATTCATTCATAAATTCATGTTCATAATTTCTAACCACCTTGTTGCCATCAGGTCTCGTTCTAATAGACACTTAGAAAAGATTTTTTCTCTTTTCTTTTTTGCTCCTTTTTTCCTCCAAAAAACCAAGTCTCCTTAATCAATCAACGAAGACTTTTGAATCGAAACTGCGCAATCAACAAAAATCGAAAAGCTTTAAAAGGTGGTAACAACTGATGAAGGCGATCTGTCTCGTCAGAGATTGGAGTGTATGTGACACCTCGGTGGTCATCATAATCTGTGATATTGACTTGAGTGGTGACAGAGTCACAGATCTGACTTTCTTTGATCGGGCCATCTCCAACCCAGTTATATTTTAAGATCGATAGTAAATTTTCATTGGATCATTCTAAGGCTCCCAATGGTAACATACAAGCCGCACTGCAGTACCAAAATTTTTTAATATATATATATTTTTATAATTGTAAAAACATTGCACCGTACTAAAAACGCTAGTTTCGCACCGCTTGACCCGTTGTTACCATTCAGAGCCTAAATTGGATAAACAAATCTGAATCCCATACCATAATAAATTGATGTATTTAGAAAAAAATATATATATATATACACAATACACATAAACTTATATAATAATTAAATAAACCTATTTTAAAACTAATATAAAATAGTATATTGATAATACATAAAGTTTCTTATTTTTAAATATTTTTAAAAATCTTTCCAAATTTTATGTTTCTGTAATCCCTCCTATGTTCAATCATATAATTCACCCAATAATATATGAGTTCATTAATTGCGTGTGCTCTCTTTTTCTTGTTGTGACGGTAATATATGCGAGCGGGTTCAACTCGTCACCACTTTGATTATAGAGTTGTTGGCTCTCAACGAATCTGATGCCTCTTAGTTCACTCTTCTTCATTGAATTTCTACAAATTCATTTTCACTCAAAGCCGAGTGGTCGGTGGGACGGAGATATGTGGCGGCAAAAGAGGAGGAGACAGAGCCGGCCTTGAGCCCAAGCAGAAGAAGCTACCGCTTGCGGCCGTAAAATTTATAAGCAACATATCAGCCTCATTTTTCACCAAATTCTTAGTTAGTCTGGTGGTATAGCCTATTTCACTTTAGCTGCAGATCGACAGTTCGAACCTATCTCCATTTGATTAGTTTTTTTTTTTAAAATTCATTATTTAACAAGCCCAAATTTAATTTTTGGCTTGTGGCCTTTATAACTTCAGGACCGGCTCTGGGAGGAGAACAAGTACGGTTTTACTGTCCCAGCTCGTTGTCCTTCTCTATTCTGAATCGTTCTTCGATTTACTATCCTCACGTACACCAACTGATTTTCTCGATCAAATCTTTTGACTCTTAAACAAGATTCGACTTTCTTTTTTTCTCCTGTTTTTATTTATTTAAATATTTCTTTTTGCTAAGAATCAGGCTAAGATGCTTCTATAATGATGCTCTTACTCAATTCAATGTTTGATAGGGTGCGAAAAACCGTGCAGACTAATTCGTGGCTGCTTTAGGAGAAGCATGGTTAGTGAAACTAATTATTTTTGGGTCGTCATCGCTGTAGATTGAGACTTTTAGACGTCGTTGAGTTTTAACGTTTTGATGAGTCGCCAGATACTCAATCAAAGATTAGGAACAAAAGTATATATAGTTTAGAATAGATTAGTATCCAGTTTTTGTTAAAACTTCACTGGTCTAATAGTTAATCACTTTTGTTTTTGGGCTTTCTTGGATTCGTTTCCCCAGTAATTCAATTTTGGACTCGGAGGCTTTTCCATCCAATGTTCCCCAGAAAATGGGAATTTGGTAATTTAATGAAAAAAAGAAGAATTTGCTGAAGATCTCCAACATGGTGAACATAAAATCTACAAATTTTATATCACCGAAACTATTAATTTTCTTGAAAAAGATCCAATCTACCGCTAGTATCCCGTTCCTAGTTGGTACGGAGTGAACATTTTTAGGTCCACATTTAAATGAACCATGCGGTATAATTTCATGACGACCCAGAGAAGATGACTCAAGTCAACTATTACATAGTAACAAATATTTTTTTTTTTTGTCACAATCATAGTAACAAATATATATATACAACTTAATAGTTAATACTAGTAAATTTCCACATCAATCTAGGCAGTCCACATCAATCTAGGCAGACGTCAGTTCTTTTGGGGCAATCGAAATAACCAATAAAAATGTCATAAATTCTTCACAGTACATTACATTACGGGCTCTAACCTTATTTGCCCCTCCGTACACAAGATTAACCGCATTTGTCCCCTTTATAAAAATCATTTTCTTTTTCATTTTCGTTTAAAAGGAAAACGAGTGAAAAGACAATCAAAGGGTTAATGAATCAGATATATTACAAAGAATACCAAGCAATAACTAATTGGGTTTTGGCCCACACCAAAATTAAAACTAAGCCCAAAAATCAAACCCATAACAACTTACATCAAAATATAATTCATAATTTTCGATCAAATCATTAACTTTTCACCTCTCCCCCACGAACGAACAAAACCTGACATAATCCCCCTTTTCCACCGCTCGCCGCCTCTCCCCCAAACGTCGTCGACATCGGATCTTCGAAAAATGTAGATTCTGAATTTCCGATACCATACCGTCGCGTACGAAAATAGGAAAAGGAAAAGCAGATTGGTTGAGAACGCCTTCACCGGAGCTTACTCCGTCGCCACCACCGTCGAATTCAAATCCGCCGGCAAAAATTCTGAATTTCCGATACCATACCGTCTCGTACGAAAATAGGAAAAGGAAAAGCAGATTGGTTGAGAACGCCTTCACCGGAGCTTACTCCATCGCCACCACCATCGAATTCAAATCCGCCGGCGAAAAAAATACGAAGTCGGTGAAGCGTACGGCAGCACCGCGAGAGAGAAGCACTCGCGCAAGAAATCAAAGGCTGGAACTTGCAGTGCTCCGGCTACGCCTCTGGTGCCAGCTAAATGAACGAGAAGAAGAAAGTCCGCCTCTAGTGAATGAACGAAAAGAAGAAAGTATTAGCCATGAGAGCATCTCTCTCCCTTCCCTTGTGGCTCTGACGGTGCAACCGGCCTGCCTCCGATTCCAAATCCGGCAGCCGGTTTTTCCTCGTCGCAATCACCACCTGTAAACCCTAAATTATGTTATACGAATATATGAGTAGGTCAACTAGTACGACTAGTTTGAGTAGAACAATAGTCATACTAATCGTACTAGTTGACCATAGTAATCATATTAGTTGTATTTACTGCACGAGCAGTATATTCAGTATGTTTCCTTTTTTTGCAGGTTGATGAGGAAGTAGTGAAACCAATGCGACCTCTCGGATGTGTCTTCAATTCGAGAGATATGAAAAGAAATGCTTGCAACACAGATTTTTATGCAATTTTTTATGTTAAATTAAAAGGTACAATTAGCAAAATTAGACCAACTACAACTAAGTTAGAAAACGGGTCGAAGCAAAAAAAAAAAAACGTGTGCTTACAAAAAAACATGGTTCCAAAAAACGTGGAAGTTAAAAATAGACAAAAATAAAAAATGAATAAAAATGACCACTTGCGCCGTCAGAAGAGAAAATGAATAAAAAATGTCCACTTGCGCCGTCAGAAGACCATTTTCAAAGTAACAGAGTCGTACTAGTTTTCTAGTCGTACCCATTGTCCAAGAAGTTGGATTTTGATGATAAAATTATGTAATCAGTCGTATCATACCCTAAAGAAAACTTTTGTAGTCGTACTTATGAAATTGATAAATAAATCATATTTAACATATTTTAATGCTATAACTTGTATAAAAATACAAATTTTTACGGTTTTCACGTTTGTGTGGTTAAGCTTTTCAAAGTAACCTTAAAAGTATAAGGTAGATTGTGTAGACATCACATTTTCATGGATCAAACTTTTTTTATGATCAAATTTATTTAACTATGCAATGTTCAAATAGGTTTACACATGTTGTATGACCTATTTTATATGGAAATATGTTAGTAAATGTGTTATTTACATATTTGTAGAAAACATAGTCGTACTAGTTTTCCCAGTTGGACATGAGTACGACTACATTGTAGTTGCATGGATAATAACTACAATGGATAGTAACTAATTTTTAGTTGAGATGTAGCTGCATTATCAGAACCTTTCTGCAAATTCTCTCCACTAATCCAACATAAGTAACATCTTCCAACGATTTCCTCATCACTAAAGAGTGAATCTCATATTCTCCAGAATTTTATATAATTTGATCACCGTCTTTTGAATAGAATCCTCCATAATCAAAACATATAACTGTGCATCATTTACTCATTTCCCCCTGAAAAGAAGAAAATAATCGTTATAATTTATACCAGTTATGCTAGTTGTACCCAGTCGTACCCAGAAAGTTTAATTTTTAATATGAATCATCATGATTTATACGATTCATTGCTCAGTTAATCAAGACATCTCATTTAATTAACAATATCAGTTTCTAATAGCCTTACCCAACAAGTTCAATGACTCAAATAAGCAAAAAGAAATCAAAAACTTAAAATCCTTAATTGAGATGAAACTATGTACTAATTGCTTTACCTATCACATAAACATGATAATTCAATCATGAAATCGAAAATAGCACGAAAAAGATCAACAACTAACCTTCAATTTCAGTATCTGATTTCGTCAATGTGGAAGCCAGAAGAAGGAGACGATGAGAGGGGCCCACAACAAGAGGGGAGAGTCATCCTCTTCTTTTCCAATTTTCTTTTTTAATTTTTTTTTATTTAAATGAAGGTTAAAAGAGACAAATCATCTCATGGAGGGACAATTAGATTTGAGGGGAACAATTAGAGTATCTCTCCTGTACGGACGGGCATTTGAGGTTAGTTCCCTTACATTACATACCATCTTTTTTTTTTGAACAACAGTACATACCATATTTTTTTGTTTGAACAACAGTACATACCATCTAGAAACAAGACTTTTGCGTTCCATAACCAAGTCCTCTATCATTTTGTGTTTATAAAAATGATAAAAAGATAACAAATATTAATTATGATAACTTCAAAAATGCAAAATACTAATTAAATAATTAAAAAACTTACCAATATATAAGAAATGGTATATATATTCAAGTCTCAGTTCTGCTCGAGTACGATGATTAATATTTGAACTCAATGACCGTGCTCCGTGCATATAAATATATCAACTCATTTATTTTTAAATTCACATATCCAAATTTTAGGTGACACATCAAATAAAATATTTTTTTATTGAGTCATCTGCTACATCATTTGCAACATCATACATAAAAATTGATATATTCAATTTTAATTCTTTTTTGTTTTTTTTTCAAAATACAATTCTAATAACTTTAGTTACTTTTAGATTACTGTTTAAATTATAAATTTTTGAATTTTAATTCTTTATACGTTTGTAAACTTACATTTACACACAAGCGGGGTGTATTTGATGTTAAAAATGCATTTTCCTTAGGCCCCTTAACTATATTAAGTTTTAAGGACCTCTAAATTTTTAATATGTAGTTTAGCATATTAATATTAGTGATTAAGTTTTTTTTTTTTTTTTTGAATTGAATTTTTCTATTGAAAGCTTGAGAAAAAAAGAAAACAAGCCCAGATTTGGCCTTAGTTTTTGAGTTGGGTCTAGCCCAAACTAGTTACAGAATCATAATGAAATGAAAAACCCAGAAGATACTAATTGAAAATGAAATCGAAACCAATCTTTCTACTTCGTAGTTGCCGTCAAATTGGAAGATGAATAGGTTGTCACACCGCCGACGAAGAAAACCAGGATTGCATCATCAGAGAAGCTGTAGTTGGGTTAGAAGTACGAATACCCAATATTTTGTTCCGTATTGTCCGATCAACGGAAGAGCTGAGAGAAGCAGGGGCACGATAAGTGTTTCGATGAGCTCGAGCATTACGTTCAGACCAGATAGAGTAGATTACATGCTGCCATACCATAACGGAGAGTTTTTGTTTCCATGGTGGCCCTGACAGGGAAGACATTTGTGCCAGACTAAGATTCCAGGAGCGTGGAGGGGAGAGACCGCATCTTATAGCAAGGGGGTACCATAAATCCCAGCTGAATGGGCAAGTGAAAAACATGTGATCGCGCGTTTCCGCCAATTGAGAGCAAAGAAGACATTGAGTGTCGACATTTAAACCCCACTGTAGGAGGCGATCCTTGTGGGAAGACGATTAAGGACCACCAACCAAGTCAGAAAACTGTGCCGTGGAATGCCACTTGATATCCAGACCGCTTTGACCCAAGGTACAGTAGGCTGATGATCTTTCAGTTGTTTGTAAACTTCCCCAGTTTGATATTTTTTCCAAAGATTTCCCTCAATGATCCATTCAAAAGTGTCAGGCTGATCAGATAAAACAACAGTTGATATGTGACTGAATAATTGAACCTGTTTATCAGAGCGAGCATGTGGGAGCCTCCAGTAGCCGTTGTGAAAAAATTGTGAAAGTGTGGCTTGTTGAGAGATACCCATTGAGGTAGTGATACTAGGGGATAGGAAATTTTTTAGGCAACCGAAAGGGGACCAGTTATCACTCCAAAATCTTACTGAAACACCAGACCCAATTCTTGCTTTTATCCAATCGTAAACAGTTGGCCGCAACTTAAGAATTTTAGCCACAAGCCAGGAATGCTTCTGCTTTTGGCGTAGTGTCCAGAAGTTGTTCAAGGAACCTTTCAAGATTACTTTTATGAACCAAGCAACCCAGATAGATCCTGCCTGTGTGAACAGCAACCAAATTAGCTTGATGACACATGCTTTATTCCAAGCTTTGAGGTCACGACACCCTAAGCCACCCTCTTCTTTAGCCAAAGTCACAGTACTCCACGCCACTCTTGCTGAGTGAGAGCCATCAATTGAACCATGCCATAGGTAAGAGTTACACATTGAGTCGATTTTAGCCGTACATGCTTTTGGTAGGACAAATGTTGAGGTCCAGAAGTTTGTAATTCCTGCGATGACCGTGTTCAACAAAATTAAACGTCCTGCAAAAGAGAGTGATCTAGCACTCCAAGTGTTGACTTTTCTTTTTATTAGCTGCAGCAACGGAGCGCAGTAGGCAAGGGATAACTTGGTAGAACAAAGAGGGATTCCAAGATATCGCACAGGAAGAGCTCCGTGCGTGATGCCTGTGACAGCAGTGATGTGGTCGATCTCTACTTGATCCAGACCAGAAGTGAAGAACGAGGTCTTTTGGATGCTCACTGCTAGGCCTGATTTTTCCTCAAAATCAGTCAGCACTGACAGTATATTCATTACCGAACTGGCTGAACCATCTGTAAAAATGAGTAAGTCGTCTGCAAAACATAAATGTGTAAGCTTTGTAGAATCGCATTTCCAGTGGTACCCAAATTTACCCTCTTCTGCCGCTTTATTAAGAAGGAGAGAAAGACAGTTCATAGCTATTACGAAGAGGTAAGGGGACAAGGGGTCACCCTGTCGAAGCCCTCGTTTTCCTTTGAAATAGCCTTGCACTGTCCCATTGTAACCAATAGTGAAACTTGTTGTGCAGACACATGCACGTAGCCAATTGAGGAAGATATGCGGGATGTCCATAGCAGATAAGCAACCGAATAGGAAGTCCCATCGAAGAGTGTCGAAAGCCTTTGCAATGTCTACCTTCAAAACAATCCGTGGAATATCTTTACCCAAATGGTAACCATTTACCAGCTCCGTAGCTAAAATTGTGTTCTCAATGAGTAACCGTCCCTGAACAAAAGCTGTTTGATTGGGCAGGATGAAATCAGGCAGGAGGGGTTTCAGTTTGGCAACGAGGAGCTTGGAAATAGCTTTGTAAATGGTGGAGCAACAGGAGATGGGTCTGAAATCAGCAATCATAGTTGCTCCTGAGTGTTTTGGTATCAAAGCGAGGATTGTTGAGTTTACCACGGCCGGCAAGAAAGCAGATTGAAAGAAGGAATGAAAAGCAGTAATCACTTCTGCTCCCAGAACCTTCCAACTGGCTTTGAAGAACCCAGAGGTTAGGCCATCAGGTCCTGGAGCCTTATTTGGGTTTAACGAAAGAAGCACTTTAACAATCTCCTGGTCTGTAGGTCTTAATACTAAATTCGCACACTGCGCTACAGAGCATCGATAGGCGGAAAGCTCATGGAACCAAGCAGGAGTAACTGAATACGGTAACAAGGTGTTCGGGGCAAGCATTCTCTTAAAATGAGCAACCGCATGCTCACCCATTTCTACAGGATCGATAAGCAACTCTCCATTTGGCAACTGGAAAGATCTGATAGAGTTTAAAGCTGTCCTGACCTTCCAAATACGATGGAAATAAGTAGTATTGAAATCACCCTCTCGCAACCAATTAATCCTCGACTTTTGTCTAAAATAAGCTTCATCTATTGATCGCAGGAACAACCACTTGTCATGGAGATCACGCTCCTTTCGGAAAAGTTCTGGTGTAGGCGTTTGAAGAGCTAGCACCTGCACATCTGTAAGCAAACGATTAGCAATAGACACTCTCTCTTGAATTTTTGAAAAGTTCTCTCTGTTTAGTGTGACGAGATCTCTCTTATATTTTTAAGCTTCCAGCATAGTTCCCTGAGATCAGTAGATAAACTTCCGGCAATAGTCCAGGCCGACTCAACCGTAGGTAGGAAAGAAGGATGTTTGGTAAGATAGTTCATGAACTTGAAAGGTTTGGTACCAGCAAGGGGGAGAGAGACCGAAAGGTTTAAGAGACAGGGGGAATGGTCTGAGAAGGAGGGGGGAAGGAAGGTTGCAATACTTTCTGGAAACAGGGAGATCCAACATTGATTGACAAGGAGCCTATCCAACTTTTTTGCTATGGGGTTTTGTGGTTGAATATTTGACCAAGTATTAAAAACTCCTTGAAAGCGCAGGTCAAACATTCCCAGTTGGAGCAAACAATCACTGAATGCCACCATTGGCGGAGTGAAGTCACGGACTTCAGGAGAGGAATGCTCTGCCGGATGCACAATTTGGTTAAAATCACCGCCAATAACCCAAGGAGAAGTGTCCAGAGAGTAAGTTTGCTGTAACTCCAACAGCTCCACCCACAAATCACATCTTTCTTCAGCTAGATTCGAAGCATAGACAATAGTATGCACAAATTTTAGACCTGTAGGAAGAGCGACTTCACAGGTTATAGACTGTCGAGATTGGGCTAGTATATTGACTACCGCCGGGTGTTTCCAGATTAGTATTATCCTCCCATCACTGTCTGAGGAGTGATTTGAACTATAATTCCAACCATTGCAAATTCGGACCATAGTAGCAGCTAGATTAGGTTCCTTAATATGGGTTTCTAGAAGGGCACCAAAAATAGGTTTATTATGAATAAGCCATTGGCTGAATGGCAAAAATTTGTCCGGGTCGTTGATGCCACGAACATTCCAAAAAAAGAGTTTTACACTCATAGAGAAGGGTTGGAAGACTCCTCAGGAGGAGGGTCTTCAGAAGTGGTAGTTTGCGAAATAGTTGGGAAGGAAGTGGTGTTTGGGGCCAAGTGATCTGCGATTTGGAATGAAGAGGCTATAAGAGAAGGGGAATTTTGGTCCAAAAACTCGGGAGGTAACAAGATAGGCTTAGAGGGTGAGTAAATTAATTTCTGTTTCACAGGGGGAATAGTAGCTGGGAGGCTTACAATAAAAGATGCACGAAGAGAGGTTGGGGAGAAGGTAATTGGGGGAGGTGAGAGGGTAGGGGGTGGTTTACGACGGATAACTGGGCGAGATAATTTTTGTGGGGACGAAAAAGGGGGGGCAAAGGTGGCTTATTTGAAGAAATAATAGGGAACTCTGAGATGGGAGGAGTTACAGTCGAGGTTGAACCCAGCTCAAGTACAGGAGTTATAAGAGTACTTCCAGAGGGAAACACATGGAAGCCAACCGAAGGTGAAACACCAGTAGGTGATGAAGCAGGTGCAACAACTTCCAACGGAACAGATGAAGCAACCGCATGATCAGAGTGAACTCCATCCATGTAAGAAGCACTGTTTTCAGAGGGAACCTCATCCATGGGGGTACCAGAGTCTGCAGCCGGAACAGAAGTATTGGGATGATGCGGAGCTTCTGTAGCACAGGTAGTTTTGGTTCCCGGCGGCCAGATACAGTTCTTAGCAATGTGTCCTATTTCTTGACAGAGGGAACATACTGGAGGGATCCAATGATAATCAATATGAATCGGGATATCTCACCACTTTCTCGGATTAACTCTCCATAGGACGGAAGAGGCTTCTTCAGATCTGCCTCTACTTTAACATGAGCGACATTCAGATTGGTGAGATTTTTGGTATAGTCGTCAGTCTCAATCGGTTCACCAATAAGACCTGCCGCAATACTCAACCCCTCCTTAGTGCGAAGATCAAAAGGAACACCACGCAAGTGAGCCCACAAAGGAATGGAAACAATCTCGGGAGGGTTATGAGCATTTGAGGAGCCCCATTGAGAGACATAGAACATGGACGAGTCCACATACCATAGTTTTTTCTCAATGATCTTTGTACGGATGAACTCATTGGGAACACGAACAAGCATTGATCTTCGTTGAGGAAGAAGATGAATCTCAAGTTTGCTTCCCTTTCCCCACATATAGTTTAGAACACTTTGGATAGGACCATAGTCAGGCATTTTCCGAGAAAGGATCCTACAATGTACTGGCTGTGAATAGCTGCTCCCCTTTGGAACACAGCATCTGAAACAAGTACTCTAGGATTGCCCTCAGAGGAGAGGGAAGTAGGAACAAGTCGCTTGAGTGACCGGTCAGTGTTTAGTTTGGTTTTTGGGCCAGGTTTGAGATGGTTTTTGGAAAGGCAGTTTATTTGTTTCAGGTGGTTTTGAGGAAGAAGGCTTATTTGCTTCAGGTTTCTTAGTAACAGGTGGCGGACAGTAGCGGGGAGAGGATGTCTGAGGTGATGGCTTTGCAGCAGCCGGGTTTGATAGTAAAGGGGAGTTACCTTTTGACGACAGAACCTTGTACTTCACCGCAGTACCAAACTCAACAACAGTGCAATTTTCAGATCTAGCTGTAGATCCAAACTGAATAGTGGGGGTGGAATCAGATTCCTCTATGCTTGGTAAGTCAGCATCAGAAGAGGTAGTAGGAATTGAACGGAAGGCTCAGGAGTGGATTTCTCAGCACTCAGATTTACTGTAGATACTGTAGTAGTAGATTTAGATGGGGAAGAGTAAGGGGTTTTGGCAGAAGACGAAATGGGAAGGGGTGGGAAGAGGTCGAGGGAGGGTGGATCTGGAGGATCAGGCAGGGATGGAAGCCCACCAGAGGCGGGCTGCACAGGATTCTTGCCGGAAGTTCTACCTTTCGAAGAGAACCAGCGGTTCTCCACTGGAGACATTTTTTTATCACGATTAAGTTTTTATGTTAATAGCACATGTTTAATTTCTTTTTGGCTTATATATATGAAAATTTAGGATTTCAAACTAAAAAATAATAGAGAATCTAGATTAAAAAATCAGTTAGATTTTGTAATTATATAAATAACTTTTTGGTTGAGTTAGGATAAAAAAAGTCATATCATTTTTACCTTCTTTCCAAATCGACGAGATTTCATAGGCTGTGCTGTCTTTTTTTTTCTCATGCAATATTTTTTTTTCTTCTCATGCAATATTAATTTTCTCACTATGGTCCATATTTTAAAATTTTATGTTTACGCGAAGTTATCCTAACTGAGATTTTAATATTCTTTTCTTAATTTTAAATATGATTAAATATTAATTCCATATAATAGTTAAACATTAATACTAACATGTCACCCCATATCCAATAATATAAATATTGAATAATCTTTAATATCTTAAATTTTATCAAATTAAATTATTAATTCTTATATTTGTCTAATTATAAGATTTGGCTAAAGAATTTGATTAAATTTATAAATTTTAAAATGAGTTCTTGAGTTAAGTCATATTTTAATTTATACTTAAAGTTTCTCATTCTTTAAAATCGTTTCTAAATGTTTTAATCATAAAACATATATTCAAGACGGTATTTAAATTTTATTGCATAGATAATGTGTTTACTTTTTATTTTTAAATAAAAATAAGATAATAGAAAGATTATTAAAGGAGAAATACCCTCAAATAGCACACTTTTGTATTTTTGACACAAAATAGCACACCAAAAAAATGACAATAATAGCACACCTTAGTCATTTTTATATGTATTACACTAATGATTTGGGTTCACAAATCACTAATTAGGATTTAGATTTTTGGGTTTAGGGTTTAAGTTTACAAAATTGAGAAAAACGAATAAGAAGTAAATGTATAATAGTTTTTCTCTTCTTCAATAAATGCCATTTTGTCATTTTCAGCATGTTGTGCTATTTTGTGACAAAACATGAAAATGTGCTATTTTTGAGAATTGCTCATATAAAAATATAATAACTATTAAAATATAATCACCTTTTTGGTAACTGATGTCTAAATTATTATATATGACCAAATGTATGATACATATTATCGTCCACATATTTAACTTTAGTCCAAATTAACTTTATTGAGATTATTCCTTTAGTAAATGGTTGAGGAACAAGTTGAATAAAAACTCAGAACTGCGAAAGACTCTCAAATAGCACAAAAATTAGCTTTCGTTCTAAATACTATATTTCGGTTCTGTTTCCAGCTTAGGTTTAGATTAGTCCCAATAGGAATGGGTTTTGGGTCATCTTGCCATGCTTGAAAAAGAAACTTAAATATGTTATTTTAGAAAATTGCACTAAAAAAGTTTTAGTAGAAGTAGAGATATCTTTGAAAATAGAATAGACTTTGTAATTCGTTATACATAATTAATTAGTGGGTGTAGTTATTGATAAATTCAACATTTGAGATGTTTAGCCATGCATCCAATATATTGTAATAATTTTCCACAAATATTATGGACTATGAAATTCGTTATACATAAAATAGAAACTAAATAGCCTTTTATCAAACACTGATTACGTGGATTGGAAAAAAAAAACGAAGCTGTAAAGGAAAGAAAACATGAGCAGGGACTTGAAGAAAAATGGGAGATTTGACAAAATAGGTTAAAAAAATTGGAACATTTGTCCACATACACTTTTCTTTATTTTTACAAAAATTTGACTACATTACCCTTTATAAAATATAAATACTATATTTTATTATTTTAATATCCAACAAATATATTCTTTCTTTTCAAAACAGAAAGTTTTATTAGACAAATATTATTTTTATATATAAATTATTAATTTCTTAATTCGATTCTTTTTTTAATTTATATAAATAGGGATATAATGGGATTTTGAAAAATTAAAGATGTGTTGTGCAAAATAAATAATATTTTTTTTTTTAATATTCAATAAAGAGAGAGATTAGAATTTTTGTTTTTGTTTTTTAATTGATAAAGAGAAGAGAGAGAAATAAATAAAAGGGAAGAAATAATTTGGTTTTCAATTAATAATTTATTTTTAGGGTTATAATTGAATTAAAAAGTAAATTAAAGTGTAAGAGGACAAACCACGCTTCAAAAAAGTGTAAAGTGAGAAGTGTTCCATTTTTTTATCCATTTTAGCAAATCTTTCAAGAAAAATTAGAGTCGGAAAATAAATTATGCATGTTTTAATGATATATTTAGTCAATACAATCTAATTATGTAAAAACTTGATGGGATTAGCTGGCCCCACTCTATTGAGAGTGGCACTCAGGACCGCCACTGGTTACCCCTCTATAAAACCATAGTATAATTTAACAAAATATCACACAGAGAGAAAGTAGTAAACAAAAGAAATGACAAACACCTTAATTTCTACGTTCATCTTCTCCATCTTTTTCCTCATCTCCACCGCGAAGGCCGCCAGATTCGATATCGTAAACCAATGTGGTTACACCATATGGGCCGCTGCCAGCCCCGGAGGTGGCCGGCGTCTAGATCCCGGTCAGTCGTGGCCACTGGATGTTGCAGCTGGCACGCGTATGGCGAGAATTTGGGGTCGGACCAACTGTAATTTTGACTCTTCGGGACGTGGCCGATGCCAAACCGGTGATTGCACTGGTGGACTTCAATGCACCGGTTGGGGCCAGCCACCGAACACGTTGGCAGAGTACGCCTTGAACCAATACAATAACTTGGACTTCTACGACATCTCACTTGTCGATGGATTTAACATCCATATGGAATTTAGGTAATAATACCACAAATCTTTTAATAATTTTATCAAATTGTTTATTTTTAAGATTGTATAAACTCTAATTTGTCCGTAAAAAAAAAGGACCATAAACGTAAACATATATTTATAGATACTTTAAAGTTTAACCTAAAAATTCCCACGTAAGTTTGAGTCAGAAGATCTGGAATCTTAAATAAAAGTTTCTTTTTTTAAAAAAATATTTGTGAGTAAAACCTCAATAATTTTGATTATTTACTACTATTTTAACGATTAAACGGTAAATGTGTGAGAGAGGATTTTTTTTAAAAAAATTTATATTCTTCAAAAATAATAAAAATGTATAAAAAGGCTATAAAGAAACTGAATAAGTAAAAGAAACAAATGAAATAGTCATGAAAAAGAAAGAAAAAAAAAATTCATTTTTTTCCTTATAATTGTTAAGAACAATATGCTCTTTTTTATTGGCGTGTTATATATTCTTCGTAGCTCGAATTGCAAGAGGATAATATGTAACGCAGACATAAACGGACAGTGCCCGAACGAGTTGAGAGCGCCAGGAGGTTGCAACAACCCGTGCACAGTGTTCAAGACGAACCAGTACTGTTGCACGAACGGGCAGGGATCATGTGGCCCCACTGGGTTCTCAAGGTTCTTCAAACAGAGGTGTCCCGACGCCTACAGCTATCCACAAGACGACCCGTCCAGCACTTTCACTTGCAGTAACACTAACTACAGGGTCGTGTTTTGTCCTAGGTGATAGACTCTTGTAACACCCGTGTGTACGTAGGTATACCGTATACACATATTACGTGTTTCTATTAAATAAATTAAGAGACGAGTCTGTATTACTACTGTATGTGTGTGTGATCCGTGAGTACGTATGATTATGTCTACGCGACTATCAACCCTCAATGGATAATAATCAAGGAAATAATGTTACAAAGTGATAATAATAACGTATTTGGAACTTGTTTCTCCCTTTCTTCTTTTTTTTTTTCTCCCTTGTGGGTTCTCATCGAATTTTTATTATAAATTTTTGTTTAAGAACCCACAATTTTTTTTCTCCTATACTGGTACAACTTCTTAGGAGGTTTTTAATGAAAACGAAGATTATGAAAATTATTTTATTTAAATAAAAAGTTATTTTTTAAAATAAAATATATAATAATATTATTGCTTTGAATGAAATTTGAAACATACATGACATAAAAATATTTTAAACATACACTTTCAAATCATAAACGGAAATGAACGATCATTTGAAGTCTTGACATCCTCCCAAATTTTACCATATACGCTCAACCAAATCAATTTCAATTTCAATTGTTGATACATTTGTCACGAAGTTAAGAATTTTTTTAAGTTGAAGTTAAGAAATTCATTTTTTAAAGTTAAAGTTAAAATAAATTAAAAATTAAAAACAAAAGTAAAAATCTTAATAAGTTGAAGTTGATGTCTAATTCGCCCACTTAAATATGGACTAAAAACTCATATTAATGATCAGCTCTAAAAAAGATCTCAGTAGAACATGGTTTGATTATAATTCTAAATGGCGGTCTCTTCTAGTTTTGCTGTAGAATTATATATTCATAAAATAAAATAATAGACTTTTGCTGTCTGTTTAGACATAAATAATAACATAGTAGAAAAAAACTTCTACTTTTTGATTAAATGCTTAATTGATCTTTCAAAAATAATCGTGTTAACTGAAAATAATTTTAAATTAGATTTTATTCCTGAAGTCGTTAACAATGAACATAAGAAATTTTATATATATATTATATATATATATATTAAATTTTGGCTTCGATTGCTAACCATGAAAATGAACAATATGAGCAAAAAATGAATAAAATTAAAAAAGAAAAAACGAATAAATGAATTTTGAGGAATGAAAATAAAGTTTTTGTGAATAAACTTTTTAAATAATTGGTGACCAGAAGATGAATTTATAATTAAAATTAATAAAAGTAAATAAATAAATAATTGAAATGATATTTTTAAAGTAATTTTTATATACTGTGTTACTAAATAATAGAACTTTTGAATGTTAGTATTTGTCTGTTAGTGGATTATAAAGAAAACATCTCAATTTTGGTTAGCTAGGTTTTCCATGGAAATCTATATGTCCATTAATTCGCGTGCTCTCATTTTCTTCTCGTGACTTTTTTCCTCTGTTCCGAGATAGCGAGTGGATTTGACTTGTAGACTTTTAGACTTTTAGTGGTAGTTGAGTTGAACATTTTTGATAAAATTCAATAAATATTTCATGTTATTATAATTACGATGACTAACTCAGAATCATATCCGTGTCCGTCCTATACTAATTAGTACATTTGCTAATATACAAGGGATTAACAAACTAAATTCAGTGAATTAATCCTCGTGCCATATATCTTCTTGAAACTCCAACTGTTTGTTTCCTCCGTCGTCCTCTGTGAACATCCTCACACAAGAAGAGGGCACGTCCTCTTGTCGCACTAAACAAACCTCCTTACCTTTGCTATCATGTGACACGAGATGAACAGCAAGTCAGTAAAGCAATTAGTCACACTGTGTCTCTAATTCAGATTAACTACGTGTTGAACCTTGATTACAAATATTAAAAAGAAAGGTGAAAGCACATGATGGAGATTGATATCAGTGAGGAGCACGCTCCTCTTGGCTCCTCATTCATTGTTTATTACAAAGTATGTATCCCACCTCTGAATTAATTATGTCACATGCGCTCCCTTGTACGCTCCCCTTATGTAATTGTCTATATAAAGACACAAATCATGAATGAAACAACACACCAATTCAGTGCTCTCTCTTCTCTCTTCTCTCTCATTCTCAATGAGTTCTACATGTTCTTGAGTAAATCGGTTCCATAAACACTTAGTGATCGATTCATCTCTCTTAAGTCTTCATTTCTACCCTTAATCAGTTCAATAATCATCCGCAAATCTTTTATGGTATCAGAGCAATTCGATTCTTAAATCATCTCTACTCTTAAATCTTGTCTTTCTCTCTTGTTCGTTCTTGTTCGCTCTTCATCTTACGATCTTGACAATCAATCACTTTGGTTCGTTTTCACAAATCACTTTCTCAATCTCTTTTGGTTCCTTTTAAGTTTTAAATCAAACACTTGTTGCTATTTTCTCAATACATTTAAGCCTTCTCTTAAAACGTGAAAGCTTTATGCAAAGATATAGCATTCAAAGTGTATCTCTCTCAGAGTTGAAAAATCGCTTTAAAGTGCAAAGGTTCTGATTTTGTTCATTAAGATCAAAACCGTTCTCTTTCCAAAGCTTTCATAATCTTAACTCAAAACCTTTTCTCATGGAAGAAAACAAAACCAAACACAAGAAAGTTACTCTGCCTACTACACTCAAAGGTGGCAGTAACTACTTGTTATGGGCTCGGACTGCCAAAGCAGTACTCTGCGGCAGAGGAGTCTGGTCACATGTTGGTGAGCCTGAAGAAGATGAGCTCTTCACCTCTGAAGATGAAGAGGAGATCAAGCCAGTCTCCAAGAAACAATGGTTCAAAACCGATCAAGCAGTTCTTGCAGTTCTCCAAGGCTCCTTAGATGAGTCAGTCTTGGAAGCCTACTCATACTGCACAACAGCAAAAGAGTTGTGGACCACCCTCAAGACAGTATTCGGAAATGTCTCAAATCTAACCCGTGTGTTTGAAGTCAAGAAAGCAATCAACACTCTGTGTCAGGCTGACATGGAATTCAATGACTTCTTTGGGAAGTTTCGATCACTTTGGGCTGAGTTTGAGATGTTGAGGCCAGCTACTGTGGATCCTCTAATCCTGAATGAAAGAAGAGAACAAGACAAGGTCTTCGCTCTTCTCATGGTCTTGAATCCTTCCTACAACGATCTCATCAAGCACATTCTTCGAGCAGACAGGCTTCCAAGTCTTGATGAAGTGTGTTGTCAGATTCAAAAGGAACAAGGGACTTTTGGTCTATTTGGCGGAAAAGGGGAACTCTTGCTAGCAAATAAAACCTCGTACAAACCTGAAGAAAAGAAGAACTTCTGTGATCATTGCAAAAGAAAAGGCCATATCAAAGACAAATGTTGGATCCTCCATCCACACTTAAAACCAGCTAAGTTCAACCATGCTAAAGCTAATATGGTTGAAAACATGACAAGTCAAGAATTTAATGGAGGAAGTACAATGCAAGGTCATCATGCCAAAACTCAAGGAGGACAAGGAGGTCAGAATGAGAATCCATTGGCAATGGTGGCATACACGGGACCACATGGAGCTGGACAGGCAATGTATGGAAGCTCTAGTGGGACAAGCAATGATGTGGTTAGGAAATCTGATCTGGAGGCCTTGATCAAATCCATTGCTTCCCTCAAAGAGTCTGGTACATCCTTTCTATCTACTGAGCCTATTAAATCGCTTGTTATTGATAGTGGTGCTTCTCATCACATGATTAGTAATTCAGATTTGCTTAGTATATCCAGCCTGCTCTAGGTAATGTAGTCATAGCCAATGGAACTAAGGTATCGGTTAGTGGAATAGGGGAACTAAAGTTGTTTGATAAACAATCTAAAGCTCTTTATATGCCTGACTTCACCTCGAACTTGTTATCTGTAAAAAGGGCTACTACTGACCTAAACTGCTATGCAATCTTTGGTCCTAACAATGTTCACTTTCAGGATATTGACAGTATGAGGTTGCTTGGCAAAGGATGCACTAAAAGAGACTTATATGTCTTAGAAAACACTTCACCAAGCACCAACCTATCTACCTTTCCTATTTCTGTTGCTTCATGTTTTTCGGTTGAACTTAATAAGTTGTGGCATGCTAGACTTGGTCACCCACACCTAAGAGCTTTACAACTGTTATTACCTAAAGCTACCTTGATCACTCTAAATGTGAATCTTGTATCTTAGGAAAACATTGTAGAACTGTATTTCCAAAATCCCAAACCGTTTATGCTAAATGCTTTGATCTTGTGCATTCTGATGTGTGGACTGCTCCTTGTTATTCTAGAGATAGATACAAGTATTTTGTCACATTTATAGATGAAAAATCAAAATACACTTGGGTCACCTTATTAGCATATAAGGATAAAGTTTTTGATGCATTTCTGAATTTTCAAAAATATGTCACTAACCAATTTCATACCAAAGTTAAAATCTTGAGGACAGACAATGGGGGTGAATATGTGAGTCAAAAGTTCAAAGAGCATCTCTCCAAACATGGAATAATGCATCAGACAAGTTGCCCTTACACTCCACAACAAAACGGTGTGGCAGAAAGGAAGAATAGGCACTTGATGGATGTTGCACGATCCATGATGTTTCACACTAATGTCCCTAAGAAATTCTGGGGTGATGCAGTTGTGGCAGCCTGCTACCTAATCAACCGAATACCAACAAGAGTCCTTAATGACTCTCCTCCATTTGAGGTATTGCATCAAACCAAGCCATCCATTGATCACCTTAAAGTATTGGATGTCTTTGTTTTGTGTTGATAGCTCTCTTTAGCAATCTCCCGCACACCTTCAAGGCATAATTAACACGATCACCAATTTCTTTCTTTATCTCAAGACTAAGTATCTGTTTTTGATTCCAACGAGACAAAACATATAACAACGGGTAAGGTTTTTAGGATAAATTTCTTACGTACATTCGCAGATTCTCTCGATAGCAAGTTTAATTCCTTCGGATTCTTAGCGACGAACTAATTAAGTTCTATAGAATTTTTAGGGTATAGAAGCCATATATAGGCTCAGGTTTCTTTTAACCCCAAAGGTTAGATATTTTTTCCTACAAAATTGAATTAGTTAAAAGTTTCCTACAAAATGGAATGAATTTGATGCTAACTTAACAAACACAAAAACGTCTATTCAAATTTATTCGAAGCTAATTCATGCTAACCAAACAAACACACAAATTTTTATTCGGTTTTGTAGGAAAATTTTAACTAATTTGATTTTTAGTGATTTTTTAGATAATTTTAGGTGAGCTGCTAATTTTAACTAAAATACTTTAATATTCAGTTTCAAAACCACGAGATTTAAATTGAGCAATTCTCAAAAATGGTACACTTTCATGTTTTTGTCACCAAAATAGCAGACTAGAATAAAAATACCTAAATAGCATTCATTAAAAAACAAAAAAAACTATTGTATCTTTATTTTTCATTAATTTCTTTTCAATCTTATAATCTTAAACCCTAAACCCTAAGATATAAATCATAATTAATGATTAGTGAACCCAAATTCATTAGTGTAATACATTTAAAAATGATTAAAATGTATTATTTAAGTCATTTTCACCCTAATGTGCTATTTTGGTGACAAAAAACATGAAAGTGCTATTTGAGGGTATTTCTCATTTAAATTTTAATATTTTTAATTAATAAATTTCACCAAAACACTTTCAAATCATAAAAATATCAGAAATTTTATTATTTTAAATATTTTTGATAACATTAGATTTGAGAGTACATTTAAAAATCATAAATTCAATAGTACTATTTTTTTAATTCATGTTTGAATAACAGATGATTTATTGTTTTAGTACAAATCAGTTCAAAATATTTGATTAAATACATCAGATATAGATATGTGTGTGAAATCTATATCTTTTTTTGAATTTACAGAGCAATGACATTGAACATAGGAGAGACTTTATAGAGACTGTCCATCTCTGGACTTTTATTCGATCAGATATCAGAGAAGGAAAACGGCATATCAACTTTTATCTCTCTTTCAAATTGCAGTTTGCAAAAAAACAATGATCAACAAATTTGTCAAAAAATAATAAGATGTTACGCCAGTTACTGCTGATTTTAGATCTAAGAAAAGTGTACAGAATTCTAGAATAGGTGTAACACTTGTTGGCTTATTGCTTTTGGTTCAAAAGCAACAGTTTTTCTCATACGAAACTATTAGCATTTTGGATAAAAGAAGGCTGATGTACTCTTTACTGAATGTTGAATAATTATCTGTTTCTAGTTCATAATCTTCCTTCATATGTGTGTCTTTATTTAAATAGTTACGCCTATTTTCTTCTTCTTTTCTTTTCCGCAATAGTTACACCCTTGTTCGGGATCTCGCTACGCGCTGTACGTACGGTGGATAGGGGACTAGCGAGTTACCAATTACTCGGGGATTATTCGGGGATTACTCGGGGAGTAATTTTAAAACATTTTATTATAATTTTGTTTATAAATTTGTTTTAGTTAATAATATTAATAGAATAACATGATTTAATGATTATAAAACTATTAAAAAACATGAGATCAGTGTTCTAAGTGAATTTTTTTCATTTTTTTTACCACTCTAACTACTCCATCTTCATCTTTTACATATTTTTAGTCAATTTTCCTTTTTATTTTGATATTTAGAATAAAATATAACAAATTTGTCAAATTATTATCGATTTAAGTGATCTAAATTGATTTAGTTGTCATATTTATACGTAGTTTTTTCCAATTATATAGTTTAGACTGAAAAAAACACTATTCACTATATAATATAGCCGTATAACTCAACTCGCCACGCTCCACCACCGCCTAGAGTATTCTCGGACGTATACTCGGCTAGGCGGACGAGTTTTCGAACAAGGGTTACACCTATTCTCTAAAACAATATACAGCAAAATTTTCAAATATATATATATATATATAATATATAATATAATATGATGTTTACGTCAGTTACTTCTGACTTTATATCTAAGAAATTAAAAAAAGTCGAGAATAGGTGTAACACTTGTTGGCTAATACGAAACCATTAGCATTTTGGATAAAAGAATGCTGATGTGGTCTTTATTGGGAGCAACATATATAACGGAAATGTTGATTATGAATGTTAAAGAACATCGAAAAAACTTTTTCAAAAGTTCAGAACTCAAGTTCCTTTATCGCATCATTTCGCCAATGCATAGAGCAATATACACGACCATAAGGTAATAAGCCTTGGCCGATTTTTGCAAACATCACAATTGTTTTTTGAACAACCTATAAATTTGACACGCTTCTGAGTGGCGGCTTGTATCCGATTGTCGATAGTTACCGTGTCACGACGCTCATGGTTCTTATCCAACTTTTTGCAATGTGAAATATTAAGGATTTCAAGATTTTTGAGACCTGTAATTAGCAATAAAACTCCTGGTCTGCTGTAAACAGAGGAGAGCATCGCAAACTCAAAGTGTTGATGTTCTTGAGGTAACGCACGATTTACCTAGCAGTGTTAATTTGTTTCCAAACAACCCAAATATTTCAAGTTGGTGAGGTTACTACAGTTCTCTCCCAAAGCTTGAAACACAAACTTCCCGGTGACTGTGGGATAGTCATCAGTGATGATCATTGCTTTAAGATTTCTCCATCGACTGAATGCAAATTGATATGAATACTTGGACTGAAAGGACCAACGCGGCAAAGCAAGTTTCTCTATGTTTGGCATCCTATAAAACAAAAGACAAAAGTATGAGACACACACCATGCAACACAAATCTGTTTTTATGATTCAGTTGTAATGATGAGATTTACCACACAGCAGAGAACATGAGATCCTTCTCTTGAATAGTGGAATCGAAGCTAAAAGAACAAATTCCTATGGACACTGCGGCTCAACTTGGCGATCTTCCTGAGACTTCTTTGTGTTTCACCAAAGTCAAAACACTTGATCATCTTAGTAAGAATATTCCAAAAGCTTATAAACGTTTGTGCTATCTTGACAATAAGGACATGATAGTCTACCATGAATGGTCCAACCATATAACATACTCTATAAGTCTGGAAGTCGCTGATTGTCCACATCAATACAAGTGCATCATGAAATTTGTCTTTTGTGGAGACATCATAAGTTTGTGTTCCTTCGTACCATAAACTCTTCTATCAGTGGTTGAAAGAAAACATCAAGGGCTCTTCTTGGATCACTTTCTTTGTGTTTTTACTCTTATACCAAATATAATTACAAAATTAGTAAAGATACACAAATGATCTATATTCATTCATAGGTTTCAACGCCTTTTATAAGGAATACAAGAAAGCAATAACAACCGAAAATAAAAGACATGACTCAACTACTCAACTAGCTCAGCTAGTCTTAAACTTGAACGGGAAAATAGCTAACTGAAACTGACTTATTCTAGACTGACTTATTCGAAGTGACATTGACTCACATAAGTACATTAAAATACCAACAAAATCACATAAGTACATTAAAATACCATTACGTATTCGTTTTCCCAAAATAATTCAAATATACTACGACGACGTAACAGGAGTGATCATCCTAGGAACAGGAACAGGAAACTCATCAATCTCGTCAATCCACGGATTCGTCTTCTCCTCATTCAGCGGATCAATCGTTCTCAAAGTTTTCCAAACCGCACTATTACACTTAAAACCTGATCCAAACGCGATCTGCCAAGTCTGATCTCCTCTCTTAATCCTTCCTTTAGCTTCACTATACGCAAGCTCATACCAAAGAGAGCTACTCGAAGTATTCCCAAACCGGTTCAACGTCATCCTCGATGGCTCCATATGCCATTCGGATAAATCCAAAATTTTCTCTATCTCGTCGAGTACGGCTCTACCTCCTGGGTGGATAAAAATATGCTCGAAAGCTAGCTTGAAATCGGGAATGTAAGGTTTAATTTTCTTGAATTTGAAGATTTTTCGAGCTACTAAAGTCACCAAAAAAAAAAGTTTTTCGGACATTGGTAAGACGAGCGGTCCGAGAGTCGTGATGTTTGTTTTGAGAGCTTCTTCGGCTATGGCCAGTAGATTTTTGGAGATAAAGACTCCCATTTTGCCGGCATTGTCTTCTCTTTGGTAAAGGCAGCGAAATGCATTGTCGTCAGCTCCTTTGTGGGTCCGGACCGTGTGGATGAGTTGGTATTTCGAACGGCTGCGATCGGAGGAACGGTTTGAGAGAAGAATGGCTGCTCCTCCCATACGGAAGATGCAGTTTGAGAGAAGCATTGATTGGTCGTTGCCTGAATACCAGTTTAGGGTTATGTTCTCTGCGCTCACTACTAATGCGTATGAGTTTGGTTGAACCTGCAAGATATTTGATAATGTTTTAAACAAAGATTTTTAGATGTTTAGCGCATGTATAAATCTATATATCACTACAAGAAACACATGTCAATTTCCAACAGACATATCTGTGGGAAAATCCATTGAAAATTGCAACAGAATTCCAACAAATATATCTGTTACAAGTGTCCCAACATATTTCCAATGGAATACCAAAGAACGTCCATCCGTTGGAAAATTCTTCCCTATATAAGTAACCCGAGAATTTCCCTCATTTGCATCGATTATTTGCATAAACTCACCCCTCCTCTCTTTAAACTCAATGAGAATTTCCCATCGACGTCGAACCTACAAGTCGAATTTCTATATTTACGTTTTATTCCTTATAAAATTACAACAAATTCATTTTCCCGAAGAAAATATAACTTTTAATAAAAATAAATTCGAATTAATTAAAATTTAAAATATTCGAACTAATAAAAATTAAGAAAACAAATTCTGTTGAAAATCCATTAGAAACTATTAACGAAATTTTTTGTTAGAAATCCGTTGTAAATTTTCAACGCTCATATACCAACAGTTAACCTTTCGTTGGAAATTTGTTGGTATTTTTGTATACCAACGAATTTTTATGTTGGAAATTAACATGTTTTCTTGTAGTGTATGTAAAATTATGTGTGTGCATGTCACATGTACCTGTACTTTTAAAGAAATTGATTAGCCGGATTGGTATTACTTATAGTAATCATTATGTTAAAAGTCATTGGTTCGAATCTAAAATTTTCTTTAACTAAAAAATTAAATGGTCTGTACAAGTTCATTTAAAAACTTTGGTTCAATTTACCAACCGACTTTAGAGATTTATGAAACTTGCACGCACTTGCTACCACGTTGATATCTTACGTATATTAATGGTATTGGAAAAACTGGTATATATTGATTTCGTAATTTCGCACTTAGATTTCCTAAAAAAAAAAAAGTTCCAATATTTGTTGATTTTTGTAAAAAAATTCTAACTTTTTGTTGACTATGTAATTTTGCACACCATTGTTTCTCTGGAGTTTTTATGCTTTTTGCCGGGAATATAGGTGCAAAATCACATAAAAGAGCAATTAAGATGACTTGGAGAAAGTAGAACAAAAATTGAGCAAAAAGGATAGAAAGCACAATATAGTCTCATATACGAGTACGACTTTCAGAAGTTTGAATTGATGTCCGTTGGAAGTCTTCCCGATACTCAATTTCGACCAAACCGGTGGGAGAAGAAATATATGGAAGTTAGTTTTCATCTCCAATTCTTATGATCGTTTTAATGAAGACATGTCATTCTGACGGGATTTTGGGTCTGGCCCGTTTTACGCTCCAACTGAAGCCTGATCCTTAGTTTATTAGGAGCTAAACCCTATGCACGATTTTTATAGCTATATAAGAGATTTTTAGGTCATTGTTGAGGCCAACTTAATAAATTTATCATACTTGAATGTTTATTAGGTCATTGTTGAGGCCAACTTAATAAATTTATCATACTTGAGAGAGATTTGTTGAGACCTTTTGGAAAGAAGAATCCTCACTCTCTCAGATTGAAAGAAAATTTTGAACTCCCTATTCTTAACCTCTTTCTCTTTATTTTTTTCCAATTCAATTCATGGTTTTTTTTTATTCACCAGGTCTGAGTAGATCCACTTGTTAGGTTCAGGGGTTCCATATAAGGTTGCTGAATAGGGTTTATCTTATTGTCTTCTACTTTGATTGTTTTAATTAATTATTTCTAGATTACTACTTGGAGTTGAGCCCTCTGGTTAGTTAATTGATGCGAAAGTGTTGTTGATTAGCTTAGATCCATCCTTATATAGAAAAGTAGCCTAAACGCGTAAGAAAATTGGTTTAGGGATTTTGTCAACTTATCAAACTCGCACATAAATGCATGTTTAGATTCTGAGGATTCTCATAGGAAAATTGGTGTCCTAGTTTTTTAGATTCTGAGCGTATAATTGTGTTTTGAGTTCTATACTGTTCTTAATCTTAAACTCTAACAACTGGTTAGTCACAATTAGAATTATCCTAGGCTTACGCTTTTCTGCATTGAGTTACAATGGTTACTACTGATAACCTTGTCACGTTGTTATTTGATCACTTTACATTACTTAGCTTAACCCAAATCAAGAATCTGTTATGTTTTACCTAGTCCATGTGAATTTGATCCCGTAATTACTACAATTGTTTTTCCTATAAATCCTTTAATAATAATACATCTCAATTTGATCATTATTTTTTCTCTAGGTCTTCTCGATTAATATATAGAGATATTGCATCAATAGAAATATAGTAACCAAACAATACCAAACCAGAATAAACAACGGATTTGATTTTGAATAAATTTATCATACTTGAATGTTTATAGCAAGTCATAATTGGTCTGATTGGTGAACAAAAATGGAACGAATATTATGGTACTGATTGGCAATCTGGCTTTTGAGGCTGTTGAGACTTTAGTTTAATTTTAAAGTCTTCAAAGCCAATTTTATGCCAATCGGGTTTTTAAAACACTAAAGTCCTTAAAGTCTTCCTAAAAACTCTTACAGCCAAAATAACTGAAATGCTCTTTGCGTGACTTGTTTTTTTTCAAAGCCAATAATTCATGGCTTTTAGAATTTCTAAAGCCACAAAATTTATTTAACAGCCAAAGTCTTGACAGTCAAATCAATTCTAAAGCAACAATCTTCACAGCCTTAAAAAATCAGAGCCTATATCTGTTAGCGGAAAAGGTGAACGGTTAGGGAGTAGTGAAAACTGTGAGAGAAAGATGTTGGTGAAAGCGGTAACAAAGAAAGAGTAACCGTTTACTGTACTTTTTGGTACCGTTTTTTGTGATTGATAACAACAAAAACGTTATGCCTCTAACCAAAACAGTTAGAGGTTACCAATCAAAGCCAATGACATGAAAAGCGAAGTCAATCAAAAAAAAATATATATTAAATGATTTTTTAACTGAGCCGATACGCAAATTATTAAACTTTTCAATATTACGAGCATCCTATAAACAAAAAACGAACTTTAAAAAATAGAAAATTAAAATTTCCAAATAATTTCAAAAGTCATCATGAACCTTTCCAAAAGTTATACCATGACTATTGGGAGAGCCCCACTAAAAGCTCTAAAGTATTATTTAATTGATTAGTTTTGATTTAGTAAATTTTATTTTTTTCAACCAATAAAATGCCAAATGTTTTAGAACTTGTTTCTACAATCATTAATTGTTTTATTATATTTTAATTTTTTTTTGTAGAGCTTCATTCAATAGCTCCTAATAATCATGGTCTCGGGGAACAAGAAAAACTCCTAAATTTCCTATCTTAAGAAAGAAGAAAAAAAAATCCTAGATATGAAATTATGAATTTTTAATAAATTATACCGGTTCGAAAGTGTCAAACTTCGATCTGGTTCACTTTTAGTAAATTTAAGTAAGAAACAAACCCAATTAACCAAACCGGATCGTTAAATCAGAATCTTAGTAATCAAACCGGTATTTACCTGGAGAAGCTGTTTAGCGAGATCAATGGAGATAAGACTAGCACTACAACCCATTCCACCGAGATTATAGCTCAAAATATTCCCTCTAAGTTTGTACTTGTTTACAATCATAGCAGAAAGAGACGGCGTCGGATTAAACAAGCTAGAATTCACCACAAGAATCCCAATATCCTTCGGTTTAACACCGGTTTTCTCAAGAACCGCGTCAATAGTTCCAAACATAACCGTCTCGGCTTCTTTCCTGGCTTCTTCCATACAAGGATTAGGTGGGACACGAAGTAATGCTTCAGGGACGTAAGTTTTCTGACCAAGACCTGATCTTTCGAGGATCTTTTGTTGGAAAGCGAGAATATCTTCCGTGAAGATTCCTACACGTCGAGACCGCTCCATGAATGTTTCATGTGTGCATGTCAAAGAAGGGCCTGGTTTGAAACATGCGAAATCGAGGAGGAAGACGTGGCGAGGTCGGGTTGTGAAATAAGGGGTGGAGAGAGAGATTAGGAGTGCGGTGAAGAGTGTTGCAAAGAGGAAGTGTGTGTTGAAGAAGAGAGTTAGGTCTTGGAGTGTGAAGGAGGAAGAGAGTTTAGCGGTTGTGGCGGCATGGAGAGGGAGGAGGAGGAGGATGTAGAGTGCGTTTGAGATTAGGTAGTGGTAACCTAGTTTCACGTATTTGAGCCGGACTGAGGAGAGAAAGTTTGGGAGGTTGTTTGGGTTTTGATTTTCTTGGTTTTGGACATGGACCAGGACAGGACAGTGAGGTTGGTTCTGGTTTTTGTTTTCGGACATGGTTAGATTTGAAGAAAGTTTGAAGCTTTTGTTTATTTTGTTTTTGTCTTTGAGTTTGTGTTGGGTGGTGAGAATGAATGAGGAGAAGAGAGGGGGTTTTATAGAGAAGAGAAGTGTCAAGTGTAACATTATTTTCTATTGCAAAATGATTGTTATTATCATCCTAATAATTGAAGAGAAATATTTCTTATTTAGAAAAAAATTCTCTGAGTGCAACATTTTAAAATATAAAAAAGAAAAGTTTTCTATAAAATATCACGGGTGATGGTCTCAAAAAGCTTAAAATCTTTGATACGACTAATCTTCCAAAGTTTTAGAAGAATTCATTTGATTTATACATTTTTTAAAATGGTTATCACTTATCAGGAACTATAAAGTGACATTTTATACATTTCAAAAAAAAAAAACACTCCCTCCATTTTTTAAACTCCTATATATATTATGAAACAGGACTGTTGTTAGAGAGGATTATAGTCTTATTTGTTGCATGTGTATATTAAATTGGTAAACGACTGTGAAACAAATTTAACCCACTATGTACATTGTACACTACCAAAAAGCATCCCTAAATTGCCGTCATTTTGTTTACTAATGCTAAATAAGGTTAAGTAATGTAAGTTACCATCCTACATATATTTTACATATATTAAAAGAGGAACATTTTTGCTGATAAGTCAAATCCTCATTTTTTTAGGATTTTCTGAATTTTTTAATTCATTTTGTTTAAAACAATTCTCATTTTCAAAATATCTATAATATATTTAATTACGTCATTCCATATAAAATTTCACCCAACATTACTTTAGTTTGTGGGATTTTGAATTTGTATATTATCCAATTTATATTATCATATTTTAAAATACTACATGTAATATTTCTCATGTTCTATTTACTTGACTATGTTTAATATTAAAATAGAATATCTTTAACAATGATTTAATTTTCGAAAATTATATTATACATTACTATATTAAAATCATTATGTTATTGGTTTTTAAATTCTTAATTTCTCTCCGAATTTAATGTTTTTTTTCCAAACACATAAGCAAACGTATCACTAAATTAAAAATTTATACAGCTTCTTAAAAAAAGGGTAATTCTCAAAAATACCACACTTTCATATTTTTGTGACAAAAATTCCACATAAAGGTGAAAATGACAAAAATGACATTTTTTGAAGAGAAAAAAAGACTATTATACATTTATTTTCATATGTTTCTTTCCAATCCCTTAAACATAAACCCTAAAACTCAAAATCTAAACCCTAATTAATGACTTTTTTTTGAAAGAATGTAAAATTATATTCGAACAAAAAAACTTCTTTCCTTACAACTTGTTCGAGACTATTATCGAAATTTTGTAGAGATGCTTAGAAAGGAAGCCAAAAAAGTTTTAAGAAGAGAACGACTTTAAGAAGAAAAAAAGTCGTTCAAAAAAAAAGAAGAGAACAAAAACCACCGCTCCATTGCCCCTTCGTAATTGTTTCCCCTCAGTTTCCGGATTGAGGTGAGACGATTACGGACGTTTTTGTCGATAGCTCGGGCTAGCTGTGAGATGCAGGTCTCCGGTTGACCATGCCGCCGATTGTTTCGCTCGCGCCATAAGTGATACAGAGCTGATTGGAACACATAGCGGAATAGAAATTTGCTAATCTTATCGAGAGGTGGAGCTTGGAGTAGTTGAAATATCCTTGCCCAGTCGTTTGTGTGTTCTTGCGCCAGAAGCCTTGATGCGACCTTGTTCCACACCTGTGATGAGTAAGGACATTGAAAGAACAGATGATCTCTAGTTTCCACTGTAAATTCACAGAAGAAGCAATGGACATGTTGTCTCTCGCCCCAATTCTGCATTCTGTCTCCCGTTGTCAGTTTATTGTGCATTGCAAGCCACGCCTGAAACTGATATTTGGGAGTTGCGTAAGTAAACCAAACCCCCTTGTACCAATTCACTTCTGTTTTATGCTCCCGCAACAGGTTCCATGTGTTCCTTGATTTGAATTGTTGATGAACTGATTTTCGTTACTCTTCCAAAGGTGAACATCCTCTTCAACTTTGTTCGCTTCTTTCAAATTCCTCAGGTTCAATTCAATTTGATTGAGAATGTCGGTTCTATGTTGAAAAGGACGATGAATGCGCATTGCAGAGGCTAGTGTTACGTTCAAAGAGAGACCCATGTCTATTTGTCCTCGCTGACCTGTAATATCACGAAGCCGACCTAAAGATGACCAATGATCAAACCAAAAGGACGTACTTTCTCCATTTCTTGGTTGAACTCGGTGAAAACCTTTTGCAACGTCTCTGTACTTTAATAGCTTTCTCCACATCCAACTTCCAATATTTGCATTAGCCTTTACCGACCAGAATGATTCCTTCTTTAGATAGGATTGATGAATCCACTTGACCCAAAGAGATTTCCCTGACAAAATTCTCCAGATCAATTTCAGGCAGCATGTGTTGTTGGCTTCTTTTATTGGTCGGAAACCAAGGCCGCCCTCTTTCTTAGTTTTCCTGACCTCCGACCAAGCAATCTTCGCCTTTTTGGATTTAGTTCTGGTCCTGACCATAAGAATGAGGCGCAGAGTTGTTCAATCTTCTGAATACATCCTTGAGGGAGTCTAAATGCAGCAATCCAGAAGTTGACTACACTTGCGATCACCGACTGAAGAAGCTGTAGTTTTCCCCCATAAGAAAGAAGCCGAGTGGACCATGAGCTCATTTGTTCCTTAGTTTTTTGATGAGAACCGTATAGTCTGTTGTTGTCATTCGTTTAGTCATCAAAGGGAGCCCCAAATATTTCACTGGAAATTCTCCGATGGCAAATGGGAAATTTGAAATGATGTCGTCTTTCTCCCGAGTATTCAATCCTGCAAGATACAGAGTAGATTTTTCTATACTGATCCGAAGACCAGATTTTCCAGCAAAATCCTCAAAAATGCTTAGAATTCCGTCAATGGAACTGCATTTACCATCAACAAAGACCATGAGATCGTCAGCGAAACACAAATGTGTCAGTTTGAGTAGCTTACACTTCGGATGGTATCCTATTTTCCTCTCAATTGCCGCTCTGTCAGGCATTCTTGATAAAACATTCATACAGATAACAAAAAGATATGGAGATAGTGCGCACCCTTGTCGGAGGCCTCCTTTACTTTAAAAAATCCTGCCAATTCCCATTCACCTGAACTGAGTAGGATGCTGTTGTGATACATAGACGAATCCAGTGTATGAACTGATCCGGAACCCTTGTGCAGCAAGCGTGTTTAACAAGAAACTCCATTGGACCAATCAAAAGCCTTTGAAATGTCAATTTTCATAGCACACTGAGAGGATATGTTTTCTTTTTGGTAATCCTTGACCAACTCTGAAGCAAGTAGAACATTCTCCATGAGCAGCCTTTCTTTTACAAATGCTGATTGATTCTGAGAAATCATTTGTGGCAGTATGACTTTCAGACGATTTGCAAGGATTTTCGAGATGACTTTATAGAGGACATTACAGAGGGAGATTGGCCTGTAATCTTTCATTTCCAGTGCCGATTCCTTTTTTGGTATTAGTGCAAGGATTGTTGTGTTCAGACCTTTTGGAAGAAAACCCTTTGTAAAAAAAGACTTGACTGCAGATAGAAAATCATTTTTAATGATAGACCAAGTCAATTTGAAGAACTCACTTGTATATCCATCAGGTCACGGCGACTTGTCATTCGGCATTGCAAACAGCATTTTCTTTATCTCCTCATCTGTTATTTCTGCACAAAGAGTTGCGCAATCTCCCTCAGTGCAGCGAAAATCCATTATCTTTTGTAGTTCGTCCATCTCCATACCTTGAAATGCATCAGGAACAGTAGTTAGAAAGTCCTTAAAGAAATGTTCTGCCTCCTCCTTTATTTCCTCGGTACTTGTGACAATCTCCCCCGCGTGGTTTCTAATTTCACGGATCAGGTTTTGTGCTTTCCGAGCTTGAATTGATTTGTGGAAGAACTTGTTATTTCTGTCACCAACACCCAGCCAGTGCACTTTGGCTCTTTGTTTGAGGAATCCTTCCTCCAAACTCACAAGAATAGTCCAAGTATTTTCTGCATTTCTTTCTTCCTCCATGGCAGCCGCTGATGGATTCTCCAGGGTTGATATCTGTTTCGAGCATAGAATCTTGTATGCCTCACTCGTACGCTTGGACAAGTCTCCAAGCTTATCTTTACATAGTGCTCTCATTGCCGGTTTAAGACTTTTGAGCTTTTTTGAGAAACGATATAAGGCCGATGTTGAAGGAAAAATAGGCTCAGTTGTCTCCCAATATTCTTCTACCGTTGGAATGAATTGCGGCAAACTTGTCAGAACATTGACAAATTTAAAAGGTTTGCGACCACTCTTTTGTTCTGAATCCAACCTGATCCTGCCCCGGAGATGATCTGAGCAGCCTCCTGCTTCAAAATTATTGTATGAATTTGGAAATAAATATAACCAGTACTCGTTAACCAGAGCCATGTCCAATTTCTTGCAAATTAGTCCGTCTGTCCTCTTATTTGTCCAAGTGTAGTTTGGTCCCTCATAGCCAAGATCAACAAACGAGCAATGATGTACCGTCTCCTGAAAATCTCTCATCCCCGTAAGACCAGTCATACCATTGAATCCCGAATACTCCTCACAGTCAAGCACCTCGTTGAAATCACCGCAAAGAAGCCAAGGTTTTCCACGAAACAGGGGAGAGTTGTGATGACATCGAATATCATCCCAAAGCTCCTTTCTATCTTCAGCTTCATTAAGAGCGTAAATGAAACTGCAGAAAAATTCCTTTTGTCCATCTAAACTCACAGAGCAAGTGACCATCTGACTACTTTTGAAAACAGGTGTAAGGCAAGCTGAATCCCTCCAAAGTACCCAGATACGGCCACGTCCATTGTGTTCGTAGTTAGAAATAACAGACCAGCCCTGAAAAACATCTGAAATAATCCTCTCCGATTTACGTTCCTTAACCTTAGTCTCCAAGAGACAACCAAAATCAAATCTACGCTCTCTAATCCAGTTTCGAATGGTGGAATGTTTTGAAGTTTTATTGAAACCGCGGACATTCCAATAGAAACTCGACATATTATTTCTTTTGGGGCCCTTTTTACTCCCTCCTCCAAGGTTTCTTGGTTTGGATTGAGTATCCGGATAGAATTTATGAAGCGTTTTTGAGGTGCGTGGTAGTGAAGGTCGAGTACCTATCTCATCTTGAATCGAGTTCTTAACGAATTCCCCCCGTTTCACAATTTCTCCTTCTTCAGGAATTCCTTCTTTTGATCCCGTGTTGTCAGCTTCCTCCTGCTTGTCATCTGTAAGAAGAACAGAGAAACGCGATGGGGAGATCTCCACATTATTTGTTTTCTCACAACAATCCGCTGGTTTTCCACCTTTTGTTGGAGAGACGGTATTCCATCCCTTCTCTGTTTCCTGTGTCTGTCCTTCTTTCTCCACAGAGAACATTGGTACGGGTGGAGCTTCCGGCTGAAACGCTTCCACTTTCTCTGTTTCCTGTGGTGCGGACTCAGATTTTTCCCCCTCCTTCGTCTGATCATTTTGTTTATCTTCCTTGTGCTCCGGATGCGTTAACCATGTAATATGCTCTGTTCGCTCAGTACACTTATCCTTATGATGTCCCCATTTCTTGCACAAGGAGCACCTAAATGGTAACCATGGATAAGAAAGCTCCACTTCTATATCCTTTCCCCTGAGTTTGAATCTGTGGCTCCTTGGAAGCTCCTTGGTCAAATCGGCCTCAACAAAGACCTTTGCAACTTCAAAGTTTTTGCAGAATTCTGTATCCGGGTGTAAACGTTTTGGGGTTCCAACTTTGCTTGCTATGAAGCTTAGACCTTTCCATGAGTACATGTTATTTGGGACGTTCTTCATGTTCACCCACATCGGCACAATCTTGATCTCTGGTTGTGTCTCTTCCACTATAGGAGACCACTTTGTTATCATCATCGGTATATCTGCAATGTTCCACATCCCCCGGCGCAAAACTCTTGCTTTCGTTGCCTGGTCGTTGATCCGAAATCGTACTGACTTTTCATCCACCACGAACACATCAATATGGATCGATTTATCCCCAAGAGGCCATATCTTGTTGACAATCATATGGATCTTAGCTACATGAGGTGCAGTAGATAAGAACCTTCCAAGTAAGAAATCCTCCCACAGTGGTACGTCGTTTAGAACATCCTCTGGTACCACTGGAATACCTTGTTCCTCCGATTCAGAGAGAGCGTATTTCGAAAGCGTCTTCTTGTTTTTGACAGCATTCACCCAAGATGTTTTCTTTGTATCCTGCGAGTCTTTCATCTCTTGAGCAACCTGGATCTCTAGAAGATCCTTAGTAGATGTTTCCTCTTGTGTCGGTACCACGATTCCGGTGGAGAAGCCAGCAGAATTGGTCTTGACTGATTGATCCATGAGATGTCTTGTTTGTAGATCCGTCGAAATAAAGTTTTCCGACGAGAGCCCTCCGCCAGCAGAGCCGTCGGCTGCCATGTCGGGTGCAGGGTCCACTGAGGAACCGTAGTCGCCAAATTCGCCTTTTCGATCGCCTAAGAAAACTCCGTGATTTTCGTCTAAAGGTTTACTCAAGCTAAGATCAATAGTTGGTTTGTTGTAGTGCCTAATTAATGACTTTTGAGCCCAAATATATTAATTTAATTATCTTTAACCATTAAATAAATGTTATTTTTGTCATTTTCACCTTGGTGTGACATTTTGTCACAAAAACATGAAAGTGTGGTATTTGAGGGTATTTCTCTTAAAAAATCTTTACTGCATTCCCAAAAAAACATTAGAATAGGGTAAAAATGAATTACAAAATTTTCTAACAATTAATATACATACCAAATCAATTAGCTATCACCTCCGAATTCTACTCCAATTTTTCCTAATCAAAACCGAGATATTTTGCATATCTTCAAAACTATTATACTCCGATAATAATACTGCTTACGATGTCAATCCTATATAAGTTCGGTATATCACAATAAGTATTGAGCTGCTTTTATAAAATCTTACTTCTCTTTTTTTTTTCCTCTCTGCATAGGCAAAACGAAGATCAATGCACGAGTTTTCCTCTCTGTTTTCTGTATTCGTTTTCCTCATTGTTTTTTAGTCGGCAAAAGAAAAATCATGGAAGAATTATATGTTTTCTTCTATATCTATTCCTTTCAATCAGCAAAAGAATGAAAGTGTTATACGGTTTTTTCTGTGTTATATTTATTTTTTCCTTTTCATGAGAAGAAAACGGAAAAAAAGAGTTATATCAAGATTAAGATCACTGACTTTAACCGAGAGAAACAAATTCCGGGTTTGTACAGTTTGAGCTAAATAATTGTTTGACATTTGCTTTTTGTTTGTTATCTCTTCAATTCCGAGTTTGTGTACTACGAATAAATGTTGGGTTTATGTTTGTTTGTTAAATTTTTTTTATCACTTTTACTTTCGTAATAACATAACTCGGATAATTTTCGAGTTTGTACATTTCTCCAGTTCCATTTAATGTACATGGATCCCTTTTACTAAAAATTAGGTACGACCCGGTGTTGAACAAACAGAAAAAGGTACGACCCGGTAGTCCACTTACTTGCAACCTGGGCTACTATCAATTAATGATTATTATGGCTATAATAATATATAAAACCAGCTATCTATTAAAAAAAAAACCCAAAAACTAGGTCACGCTAGGCGCTACACCCAACCCGACCGTCCGACTAGCGCCTAGCGTTTTTCCGAACACAAAACAACTTTTTTAAATCGTCATGTAAAATAAATGATGAAAACTTTGTTTAATGGCTAAATTCGGGATCAAGATACTTATTTTGGACAAAAATGACAAACCACAAAAATGATCTATAATTTGAACTAAAGTTTCGAAAATCTCAGGAATGAAATCTTACAATTTAAATTTAACTTATTTGAACTTCATTCAATATAATTGTTTGCTAATGTGCAATCTTTTTATACTACATGCCTAAAGAAGTTTAAGTTATATGGGTTCCGACGATACTACCACAAAAAAAGAATTTTATTTACCTCCAATGGGTTGATGAATCCGGAAAATATATAGCTACCACCCTCCCGCATCGATCCATTAAAGTTGTCCCCTACATGCTTGATTTGGTAGATAAAATCTTCAAATGTGAAACGTCCCCATGGGAACGTTACACACGCCTCAAGATCATCAACAACTTGCAGAATGAATGACTCTATGACGGGATTATGCTCCGATCTCTCCCTTAAAACTGTCGCTAAGAAGTAAAGGACCAGCATCTTCAGTCGATTCTGACTACCATCATACATCATCTTCTTTGAGTGAGATAGCACGTCTTCTGCATGTATTTGATTCTTAGCGACTTTCGTTTCCCCAAATTGGCTCTTCGCCAAACTAAGATCGCCCAACATCTCCTTATCCGTTGGGTATTGGTGGCAGAACAACCCCGAGAAGAGGGCATGTTCCCTGTTGGAGTAGCGAATTGGGAAACCACGCCTATTCTTTCATGTTAATTTTGGCTGTCCGCAGAAGCAACATATGCACAGCTTTCAGCTTCCGAGTTCTCTGGCTTGTCATATGAATGATATGCTTGAACTGCAGGTGCTCAAGAAACCAATTATTCTCAACTGTTTTCAAACCCATATTTTTAAACAGCTCTTGGAAATGCCATTGATGGCATTTTGCGGCGATAGTGAGGCTCTTTTTGTAGTCCTCGGGTGGAAAGATAAATATTTCTGGTCGCATTGACTCAACATCCTGAAAACAAGTAAAAAGAATAATTTAGAACTTGTTCACTACGAGTAGTTGTACTACTAGTACAAAAAATATTGGAACAAGTAGCACAAGTAAGAAGTAGTTGTCCCAGTTGTACTACTTTGACGAATAGTACTGGTAATAGTGAAACAAGTAGCACAAGTATGAAGTAGTTGTCCTAGTTGCTTTAATATTACTAGTATTACTACACAATTAGTACAACAAGACCAATTAGAAATCATGGGAATCTTAGATGTTCTACTTGTTACGTTTTATGAGTATTACTAGTGTTTCTAGTTGTCCTAACAAAACTGATAAAACTAGAACAGCTACGAATCATGTAATTCCTAGTTGTTCTAATCCTATTATCTTATAAACAATCTCAAATTTAAAAAAAATCATAACTTCTTACTTGATTATCTCCATAATTCATCTACTAATTATGTCAATAGCAAGTCATTAGTACCAAACCAACTTCAATAATCCCAAACAACTAGTACTACTCGTACTTCAACATATCCAACTAATTACTACAACTAGTATAAATCTCAAATTCAATAAACCCATATTCAACATACCATTTGCGTCGTGGAGGAAGCTGCCGAAGCCGGAGGAGTATGAGGAGATGGCTGAAGCGGTTGTAGCGGATTCGGATCCAAAAACCCTAGTTGAAGCATTCCTCGTCGAAGAGATGGCTCAGGAGACTGAGGTGTTCGCAAGGCTGCACGACACCGACAAGAGGAAGAAGATTCCTCTGCTACTACACGCGGCGGAGGCGGAGCGGCAGACGATGATGGAGGCGGAGGGCTTGTATTCTTCCGGAAATTGAGATCGTGGCGTTCCGGTGTGGCCGCTTTACGTTTACCGGCCTTTGACCCAATTCCTCTAGAAGTCGCCGCTGCCGTCGGAGCTTCCTTCGCCGGAGGAGGATTCCAAAGTCGTTTCTCTTCCTTCGCTTGGGATTTCCCACCGCCTCTGGTTTTAGCCGCCATTTTAAACAGAAAATCAAAAAATGGAGAGGAAGAGAAGAGATTATAGAAGAGTGGATTCGGTTTTTGATTTTTAAAACGAAATCGAGGAAGAGGAGTTGAGGTTTGTCACGTGAAACGAGGAAGAGAGGAGAAGAAGAAAGAATAAAGAAAAATGAGAAACGGAATTGTTTAATCAAATGGTTAAGAACATAAAACCGTCGCGGTTTAAGAAATCGGTTTGGGCCGTTGATTTTAATCAATTAAATGGGTTTGGTTTTTTTCGTAAACAAGATGAATACTAAATGGCAAAAGCGAGTTTTCATTCGTTTCTATTTAAAAAAAAACAATTATAAAGACACAATTTGAGATTTTTCGGATGGGAAAGAGCACCTAAATAGATTTTGATCCCACATGTTGTCTTTAATTACACTTTTCTACAGCTATTATATATTGGTCACTACATAATAGGCATGTTCATTCCGGGAAGCGGGAATGGAAATGATGGGAACGGGTATAATTCGGGTATTGAACAACAGTTCCCAAACATGAAACGATAAAGAAACAGGATGGGAAATTCAGGTATGAGAAGGGAAATAACGGAATGGGAAATTCTGAAAAATTTTGGTATACTTTGTAAAATTCTGGAAGTTCGGGAGAAATTTTGGAGTTTTTGAGTACTATATAGATAATATACATGATTTTTTTTAAAAAAATAGATATTAAACGCAAAATCCGGGAAATTCAGGAATTCCCTTTTCCTTTCTATTCCTTTCCCTTACCCGTTTGAAAAAAATAAATGATCCCGAACGGGAAGTCACTTAAACGGGAACAGGACAGGAAACTAATGACGGGTACGGGATGGGACGGGATTCTCTTCCCGAAATGGACAGGCCTACCACTATTTGCCCAAAGCCATCAATAAACTGAGAAGACAAGTCTATTTTCCTGAATTCAAAACACAATAAGTGAAATAGTTACTTTTGATAACTGTCAATGTCTATGTGGTAAGGAAAACTTTCAACAAACCATTGCTATAACATGACAAGACATAATAAGAGGTGCCAGATATATCTACTATACCAGATCCACACGGAAACGAGAAAGATTGAGTTTTATCTAGGATTGATCAAGATTAAAAACTTTCTTCTTGAACAAACAAATCATTTTGCATTAAAAATCAGCATACTCCACCCAAACACCCACAAGCCAAAAACCTGAGAGATGCTAAACTTTGTGTAAATCCAAGCAGCTACTTTCTTCAAATCTGCATGGGAAATTATGGGAGTTAATAGCCAGTGTGCATCAACTTCTTTTAAAGCTTCCTGCCTAAATCTAGCAATGCAACTGCTTTAACTCTAATAATGGAATACCATTCATCCCCACTATTTTATGTTATGAATGGTAAAATATAGCGGAATCACGTTTTAAAAAGGTAAAAACGTGAATAAGTGGTATACCATTCATCCCCACTATTTTATTTTGGGTTTCACGTTTTTTTTTAAACATCGTCATTCTTACACTTCTAATAATATGGAGAAACAATGATTAACATGCTAGTGTTTGTTTTTAAAATCCGTTTAAAAAAAAAGCTTTTGAATTAGTATTTTTTTCTCTTTCTCACAAGTCACAATCGTGAGCTTCTCATCAATCATCATCAACAACAACATCATCCTCATTATCAACATCAACATCATCCTCATTAACAATATCATCATTATCATCATCATCATCATCAACATCATCAGCGGTTTTTGTTTTCATTCACGAAATCATAATTGGTTTTCATCCATGTTTTCATACACGAAAACAAAGTTTGATCCTTCATCTATTTCCTCGTTATTTCATGACCCGATGGCCGGGTATAATGCCACTTCATGTCTCGACAGACGGAGATAACACCACTTTCATAAACAGGCAGTCGGGTATAACACCGCTTTATGACCCGATGATCGAGTATAATGCCGCTACCTTTTTCAAACTTGTTCAATCTCACACGTGTTATCACATATGAGCTTGACCGGAGGCGAAGGTATTGGGAGATCGATGAGATTGACCCAAATCGAATCAAGAACCAAAGACCGATCGAGATCAACAGTAGAGATGAAGATCAAGATTATGGAAGATTCAAGAAGTACCTAGAAGATTATGAAGATATGTTAATAGATTAGCATTTATCTCTAATATATTATTTCCATATTTATTTAGGAATATAAATTTATTTTTTCTTATATAAACAATGTTTGTGTAACATATTACTGAACCAATTCAATAATATTGTTCTCATCCCCTATATATTATTTGAGGATCCTTTTTAAAAGACTAACATTTACTTCATGTGTTTATTACAAGAGTGCCATCCTTACTTATATTAATTACATATAATGCTATTATATGATTTGATCACTTATATTAATTATCACTATTACATAATCAAAACTATGATATATCTCATAGACTCTAATTAAAATACATGCTATTTATTCATTCATAAAATATATGTATTTGACCAATATAATCAAATAATTTTATATTAATATATATCATGTTATTAAATAACTTTTACTTGAAAAAAATATATTATATTTCAGTATAGTTATTCGTTTTAACTTATATTTATGAATTACAATAATAACTATATCACTTCATAATAATTTATTTACATAATCTTATATTATATATATTTATAATTCTTTAATCTTTATTTAATATAAAACTTATAAATAATTTTACTTTATTAATATTATATTATAATCTTATAATATAATAAAAATTATATATTATTTTTCTTAAAAAGCAACTTACAAGCAATTTTAATATATAAATAAAAATCACTAATTTATATCAACTTACCATGATTATCAGATATATTTATTATAGTATTTAACTACAGCTATAATAAATTTCATTGCATTTAAACATAATTCAAATTTCCTAAAATAAAATTGTGGTAATGAAATCCTGAGGAACATTAAAACATAATTCAAATTTCCTAAAATAAAATTATAATAAATTTCATTGATTTGTATTGATACCAATCAGTAATAAAATTATGGTAATGAAAAATCATTATGTTTCTAAACTTAATTAATAATATAGATTAAAATAAGTAACCACACATTTAATTAAATAAACATATAGTAGTTGAATTTATGCCTATTTATATCAATTTAAAAATAAATTCAGATATAAATAATATGCCATAATTTTCTACTCGATCAATAATGATAGAAAAATAACTGATTTTTTAGCAATGTTATCCTATATATAATTTAATTGTTTTGTATTTATTAATATACAATTTTAAAAGATTTTGAAAATGTTAAAATCACATTATATGTCTATATAAATGACTATAAAATTATATTTAATTAATATTTATATAAACATTTTACTCCACGCATGGCGCGGATTACTACCCAGTTCTATAAGATATCTTAAATCGCCATCGATAGTCTATTTTTATGGCAAGCCAAACGATGAAAGAGTGCTTTGGAGTGGCATGTAAGAACCGAATTCCTTTTCTTTATTTTCGAGCTAATGTAATTCACCATATTTTAGTAACTTCTTCCACATTTAAGATCCCACTGAAATTGTATCTCTTACTGTGGGGAAAGAACCACAAGAAATTTAATGCTTCTTTACTTTTTACTCCGCTCAAAATCTATTATTGTTATTTTATCCACAAACGTTTTATATTTGATATTTCTATTTTTTGCTATTTATTTTTTTGATACCTTAGGATAAATTTTAAACTCGAAAGGGCTCAAACTAATCTCTGGAGGAGGTGTAACCTACGAATAGACCTTTTTTCAGGATATGCAAATGGGTCGAAAACAAGAGCTCATATCTATGTACGTGTCCAAGGCAATGTGTTTTAGTTTCGTATAGCAGGTGGATCGAACCTCAAAATGTGTTTGCGTTTCAACCCCGTCTCCTTATCACTTGACCACAAGGCCCTAGACAGTTGTTGCTATTCTTGTCAATTTGAAAGCTACCGTACAACAACAATTAACAGTAAGTATTAATTGGCTTTGGTAGGCTAGTAGGGTCCGTATAAGATTAAATGGGACACCCCAGCTTGAAATGTGGTATGGAGAAAAAGCACATGACATGAATTAAAATGGGGTACACCCTCAAAATTTAATTTCCTTTTGACTTTTCGATTATGTCATCCCCTACCTCTTTTAAAATTGGGGTACACTCTCAAAATTTAAGTTCCTTTATTAACTTTTCGATTATGTCATCGCCAACACTCTTTTTTTTTTTTTTACCTCATAACTGACCAAATCTACATAACGTCAATAGAATCGTTTCCTAAATTGTCGGATAATAGGTACGGATTATGGAGTTAACAACTTGTATTAAGAATATGACATAAAATTTTATGTCATTTTAGTTACTAAAATGACATAAAATTATATTGATATTACTAGATTTATTGTAATCTCTTTTAATTACTAGATTGTTTTTTTTTTTTGGTAGAAAGGCCGGGTTAGTTTCCCCGATTTTTATTAAAATAAATTAAAAAACTACAAACGGATTTGTCTGGCAATCGCCAATCCATCCAAATCGTCTTTCAACAAAGAATCAACAAAATCAGGAACATAATCAAAAGAATGTAAACCTACCGGTAAATCAAAAGCATAATTCGTCAATCCGTCCACAAGACGGTTGGCTTCTCTATAAATATAAGTAATACGGACTGACCAGTCCCTAAAAATAAAGCCATAGCACAAACGTGCCAGGAAAGACATGGGATGAAGGTCACTTATCCCTGTCGTCAACCAACTTGCCACCATCTTTGAATCAACTTCCAACTCTACCTGCCGAACTCCCTTGTCCCACGCGAAGCAGCGACCATAATAGACCCCCCAGAGTTCAGCCAGCTGTGCCGAACAGATCCCTCTATTCAGAGCAAAACCCACGATCCAGTTTCCTTCTCCATCTCGGATTACACTGCCTGCCGTAGCAAGACCAGAATTGCCCTTAACTGCACCATCTGTATTTACTTCAACCCAGCCAGTTCCCGGTCGTTTCCATGAGATTGGTTGCTCCATTCTGTCCCCACTGTTTGAACGACTCAGCTGTTTAAAGTATTTTTTTTTCTTTGGTACCAAAAAACGTAATTACGTAAATTGTCTTAGTTATTTTTCCTAAAAATTCGAAATTTTATCACAGTAAAAAAATTGAGTGAAAATCGTCAAAACAAATCTATACACATGAAGTGACAGATATATTTACTCGCAAGATTTTTAAATGAGTAGCAGATTTTCTTTGATAGTTTTATCTAAACACGACAATTTTTTTGTATTACTTGATGACAAATTTATTTTTGTATGATAGTTTTAATTTTTGAACGATAGTTTTATTTTTTTGAACGAAATTTTTTTTGCGGCAGGTTTTTTTGAAGCACATAGGTATTTTCACCCAGTTGCGGCAGATTTTTTTTTTTGTAATCATAGTGTTTTTGCGGTTTTCAGAAATTCACGTAGAAACAGACTTTTCTTAAACGGTAGAGTATTCTATTGACGTGCAGATTTTTTTAAAAAAATTTCAATAAATCTATCAAATTATTTAATTACTAGGCTTACAATTACGTTACAACATGTTTATTTTACATTGCAACGGATTTAATTTTGTTAGTAGATTTTTACTGTTATGGTGGCAGATTTTTGTACATTGTGATGGTAGATTTATTTCTTATTAGATTGACTATTTCTTATTAATTACGTTGTATAAGGTTTTTATGTCAGGTTTTTACCAAATTCTAGATTAACTCAACAAATGTACGACTTTTACAGCACCGTATCATTTAATTTCAGATCTTGAAAATATTATGGTTTTCTTAAATAATTATGGTTTTCTTATTTTTGGAAACAAAAATTAAAAATTAATGGTTTCCTTATTTGATTAAATAAAATATTTTTTTTTCCAATAATTTGTCAAGAAAAGTTAAACAATCAAAAATAATTCAAAAAAATCCAAAATTAAAAAAAAATCTGTGAATGTGTTTTAAAAGTTAGAAACAAATATTTTTATCGTTTGTTTACGGTGATCCCGTACAAAAATTACGAGAAAGGGTTTGGGAGCGTATCACTAGGACTGGTATTGGTCGATCAGATCCTTGGTTTGTAATTGGGGATCTGAATGAGATAACTGGAAACCATGAGAAACAAGGAGGTCCATTGAGGCATGCATCAACCTTTATAGCTTTTAATAATATGTTAGAGAATTGTGGATTGATGGACTTTCCATCTCTTGGCAATACCCTTTCCTGGAGGGGAAGGAGAAGTGGACAACTTATTTTCTGTAGGCTAGATAGGGCTATTGCAAATGAGGAATGGCATTCTATGTTTTCATGCTCCTTTGTTGAGTATCTGGGGATGGTAGGCTCAGATCATAGGCCGTTGGTGGCAACTATTGCGGATAAAATTATTCGGAAACAATCCAGCTTCCGGTTTGACAAGCGATGGATTGGTAAGGAAGGGTTGATGGAGACAGTGGCAAAAGGGTGGGAGTCCACCAACGGGAATACAAATATTGTTGATAAGATTAAAAGATGTAGACATGAAATCTCGGTCTGGCGGAAGGATAATTTACCTTATGGTAAGGAGCGTATTCAGGAGCTGCAAAAAGCATTGGAGGTTGTTCAGAACGATGCGAATAGGTCACAGGCTGAGGTAAACGACATCACTCGAAAGTTAAAAGAGGCTTATAAGGATGAGGAACTATACTGGCAACAGAAAAGTAGGAATACATGGCATATTTTAGGTGACCGAAATACGAAATTCTATCATGCTTTGACGAAACAACGGCGGGTGCAAAATCGGATCATTGGGTTACATAATTCGGGAGGCGAATGGGTAACTTCAGAGGCAGGAATTGAGGAAGTAGCGGTTAAATATTTTGATGATCTATTTACCTCCTCTTCCCCCCCAACAGCTGATATTTCTCCGACAGTGGAACCGTTTTTGCAGGAGGTCCCGGTATCTATCACAGATAGTATGAATGAGGTTCTAACTCGGTTAGCTACGAAAGAGGAGGTCCGACAAGCTCTTTTTATGATGGCCCCAGAGAAAGCACCGGGCCCGGATGGGATGACTACCTTATTTTTCCAACATGCATGGCCTCTTATTAAGCATGACATTTTGGAGATGGTTAATAAATTTTTACAGACATGGACATTTGATTCACGCCTAAATCAGACAAACATATGTTTAATTCCTAAGACGAGTCGTCCGAGTTGTATGACTGAATTACGACCAATCAGTCTTTGTAATGTGGGTTATAAAATCATATCAAAGGTGCTTTGTTAAAGGCTCAAGAGGCTACTACCCGGACTTGTATCTGAAACTCAGTCAGCTTTTGTGGCGGGACGTTTAATTTCAGATAATATTCTAATAGCTCAGGAGATGTTTCATGGATTGCGGACAAATCCTTCCTAAGGACAAGTTTTTGGCCATAAAGACAGATATGAGCAAGGCTTATGATAGGGTGGAATGGTCTTTCATCGAGAAGCTCCTTCTTAGAATGGGCTTCTCCTCGGTTTGGGTTTCTTGGATTATGTATTGTATTACCTCTGTACAGTATAAGGTACTTATTAATGGGCAGCCACGGGGACACATTGTGCCCCACCGAGGTTTGCGTCAAGGAGATCCATTATCACCATATCTATCTTTATAATATTATTTGAGAAGTCATTTGCATACGTGTCACGCTCACGTTGATTTTCACCATGGTCTATTACAGACATACCCTTAATGATATAATTTTTTTCTAATTATTTTTAATAAAGGAAAGATTTACTTTTTAATTTATTTTTTATAAAATAAAGTTTTATTATATTAAAAACGTGTTTAACAATAAATAACTTTTTTTTTAAAAAGGAAAAAAGTTAAAAAGGTTAAAACTTATAAATAAGAAAAAGGAAATTGAAAAAACTTAAGAAAAATAAGTTAATATATTTATTAAAAAAATTCTTAACATGATTACAAAAATAAAGAAAATATTTATTTTACACTTTTTGCAATAAAAGGAATTTAAAAAAAAAGTTAATTTTTTTTATATATTCAAATACAGAGGTACCCTTAATGAGATAAAATTAGTATACTCAATTATTTTTTGAAAAATCGTTTTTAAACATCTTTTTATTTATTAAAATATGATTAAAAATAAAAAATTTCTTTTAAAATTTCTTTTTTGCAATAAAATACAGTTTTATTTTAACTTTCTTTTTGAATAAGATAAGTCTTTTATATTAAAAACGTGATGAAAAAATAAAGGAAAGTTCTATTTTATCAATTATTTTATAATAAAATTAAAATACAATATTTTAATATATAGAAAAGATATAAATTCAAGTTCCATTATTAAAAAAGAATTGATTTTACAATGAAGAAGATACTGCTATTTGATTTTAATATTTTGATAATTATACAATCAATGAAGAGGATAATGGTATTTGATTTTAATTTTTGTTAAATTTCCACATTTTTAATCCTAAGTGTTTTTATATACCATAAAGTTAAACGCCATTACAAAAACAAAGGAAAGTTTTAGTTTCAATTTTTTTTGCTAAAATTTTTTTAATAAACATGGAAATATAATAAAAATAAAAATATCATATTTCAATATATAGAAAGTTATCTTAAAACATAAAAATTGCAAAAAATACAAAAGATTTAAAAAAAATATAACAAAATATTAATTAATTTTAAATAGAAGAAATTTGATTAAATATTCCAGAAATTTTAAATATTTTGAAGACTAACCTCTGTTTTTGAAAGTTTGAAAACTAACTTTCTGCTATTCAAAACCATCCAATTACCATAAATAAATCAAACATATAAATTATTTTAAATTAAATTTTATTATTAAAACTAATACATAAAATCTATTATTAGTTTTTCCCCAAAATTTTAGTTATAAAATAAAAAAATAAACAATCATCATTTTTAACAAAATCAGTATTAGAAATTACAAATTATAAAATACAATGTAATTTTTTGTATCATATATCACTAAAGTTCTCATTTCAACTTAATTTAATTTAATCTTTTAAATCTTTTCATTTTTACACTATCATAACTGAATTTCTAAATATAAGATGTTGTAATTTTTATTTTTTAATTCATGGCACATATATGATATAGTTTAGTAATAACATTATCTGAAAATATAAATAAAGAAAATTAAATTTACTTGATATCTTTTATAATTTGATATAAGCTAGCAAAACTTATATCAAAAATATAATATACTATTAAAATATTTTATTTAAGATATATATATATATATCTATATATCTATATATCTATATATATCTATATATATTTCAATTTATTTTTTTAAAGTATATATCATTTTTAATTATAAATTACAAAACTGATTATGGTATTAATGATTGTTTTATTTAATAAAAAGTTAGTTTGCAAAATTTTGAAATCATGTGTTAGTTTTCAAATTACAAAATATTTTGAGAATATTAAACCAACTTTCCCTTTTAAATATTCATGTCCGCGCCCAATTTAAGACTCGCAATCTTAGACAATAACAATGATCTTGTAGAAATCAAAACACTCATACACCAAAAACATGTAAAACAACAATATCCAATTGTATTATTTCTATGTTCTCACACATGGGTCATATTGATGATGAAAAACGTAAACAACTTTATTTTTCAATAATTAGGTTTTTAATATAGTGTTTTAGAAAATTATTAGATCGATTTATAATTATGTAACCTTGAAACAATTTCAATGGGTCTAATTGGTTTAAACCCACTAAATCAAATCCTTAATTTTTGGATTCAATTTTAAAGTGATCAGTAAGTTTACAAAAGTTCAAAAAAAAAGAAGCAAACACATGTATATAGAATTAACCAGTAAAATCAAAAAATTTCAAGATAACAAAAAATAATCAAACTAACCGTAATTAACCATGTTTACTAGATTTAAAACAATCAATAAATTAAAAAACAAAAACCATGAATGAAATTAGATTTTACAAAATATAGTAATCCAAAACAGAAATCGTAATTAAAACAAAAACTTAAAATTATTTAACAGTATTTTATCTTTAATCTTAAAACATAAAAATTGCAAAACCAAATTTTTTTTAAAAAATATAACAAAATATTACTTAATTTTAAATATTCATGCCCGCGCATATGCGCGGGTGAGTCACCTAGTTTATTTTATGCACGGAAGCTTTAATTGCTAATATTCGGAAGGCAGAATGTGAGAAGCTAATCAGAGGCTTGAAAATTGCTCGAGGAAGTCCGCCGATATCACATTTACTATTTGCGGATGACAGTCTTTTCTTTTGTCGAGCGACAAATGAAGAGTGTCAGGTTTTTTTACGGATTTTAAAGGACTATGAACAAATTTCGGGACAACAGATTAATTTTGATAAGTCCTCGTTACAATTCGGACATAAGGTGGATCCTTCCATTAAAACGGAGGTGCAACAAATACTTGGGATCTTTACAATTGGGGGGATGGGCTCATATTTAGGAATACCAGAAAGTTTGGGTGGAGCGAAAACTCAAATCTTTGGGTTCCTACAAGAGAGACTCCACAATCGGATGAATGGGTGGACTGCAAAATTGTTATCCAAAGGAGGGAAAGAGGTTTTAATTAAATCCGATGCCACAGCCCTGCCAACACATGTTATGTCTTGTTTCCGGCTACCGAAGGGGGTAACGAAGAAACTGACAAGTGTGATAGCGAGGTTTTGGTGGAGCACTGGCAATAATCAAGCTGGTATGCACTGGATGGCTTGGGATAAATTGTGTCGTGACAAGTGTGATGGTGGCCTTGGTTTTAAATTAATTAAGGACTTCAACACAGCTCTGTTGGCAAAACAGTTATGGAGACTCATTGATAAATCGGAATCTTTGTTTTATAGGGTTTTTAAAAGCCGGTATTATCGTAACTCGGATCCATTGGATCCTATTAGATCATCTTCCCCGTCTTATGGGTGGAGGAGTATTGTCTCTGCTAGATCTCTGTTTAACAAAGGACTAATCAAAAGGGTAGAATCAGGTTCATCTATCTCAGTGTGGAATGATCTGTGGTTACCTGCCCCTCGCCCGAGACCAGCAACTTGCAAATTTCGTACGTATCCTAACATGATGGTCAATGATTTGATTGATCCATCGACTCGCTCGTGGAACCTACCACTGATTGATGCAGTGATATCTCCACAAGATGCAGATATTATCCGGCATATGCCCTTAAGCCGGTTTATAAAACAAGATACAATGGGATGGCATTTTACAAAAACGGGAAAATATTCGGTTAAATCAGGCTATTCGATTGAGAGACTATATCCGGATATAGAGGTTGTAGAGGTTTCTTACGGTCCTGATGTAAATTCACTGCTTGCTCAGGTATGGAAAGTAAACTGTCCACCTAAACTCAGACATTTTTTATGGCAAGTACTTTCAGGATGTGTTTCAGTTAGTAAGAATTTACGCTCAAGGGGGATTCTTTGTGATATGCAATGTTTGAGATGTGGGGCAGAGGAGGAATCAATTAATCATGTACTATTTGAATGTCCCCCGGCGGTCCAAACGTGGGCCCTTTCAATGGTATCGACGAACCAGGTCGTGTTTCCGGGGTAATCGATTTTTGCGAATTTGGATTTCTTATTTTGGAGACTACCACCGGGTATTAGGGATATCTACTTTCCCTGGATTATTTGGTACCTTTGGAAAAGTAGAAATGATTTTGTGTTTTCTAATAAGGATCAGAGTCCACCAGATATTTTGGCACTGGCAACAACAGAAGGTTTTATATGGCAAGAGGCGAATACGGGTGACGAGGGGATAGGGAGGAGGGTAGATGCTCAGTCGTCGATGGGTGACACTATGGTAGAGTCGGAGTCTCCTGGGACTTGGTGGTGTTTTGTGGATGGCGCCTGGAAAGCCTCAGATATTTATTCTGGACAGGGATGGTATTGTAAAGGGATTGGGGAAGCAGATCAGATGCTGAGAATACGTAATATACGTTGTAGTCTCTCACCTTTACACGCGGAATTTGAAGCTTTAATTTGGGCAATGGAATATATGTATACACTTCAACGTACTCCACTGGTTTTTGCGACTGACTGCTCTGACTTGGTTAAGATAGTGTCTTCTCCAATGGAGTGGCCGGCATTTTCTATTCATTTAGAAGAATTCCAGTATTGGAAGGAGCGCCTGGAGAATTTTCAGCTCAAACTTATACCTCGGACAAAAAATGGAAAAGCAAACAAGTTGGCGAGAAGTGCACGTAGTCATTCCGCAGAATTGGTCTACATTGATTCAGTTCCGCCACGATGGCTTACTCTTGATGTTTAGTTTGATTTAATTCTTTTGTTGACAAAAAAAAAAGTTAAAAGAATTTAAAAATTTAAAATATACTTAAAAGTTTTTAAAAAATGCTAAAAAAAATTCACAAAATTTCAAGGAACTCCCAAAAAAAAAATCAAATTTTTCAGTTGGTAAAAGTTTGTTCTAATATTTGATATGACATATAGAATTTGTTCTAATTTTTGCTAAATTCTTTGAATAATTAGCTTTTATTTTTTTCTTAATTTGAAATAACATTAAATATTTTTTTTTGTGATTTTTGATTTTTTTATATATTTTTGAATTTTTTAGATTGTTTAGAACTTTTGTTGATTTTTTTTCAAATTGTGTCTAAAAGCTTTCAGAATTTGTTTTGAATTTTTTTTCGCTTTTTAGGTTTAAAAAAAAAAAATTTTAAAACATCCCTCCTATTTTTTGAACAACTTGAAGACAGCGGATGTGAGGATCAACTTTAGTCTAGGTGTCATTTCCTGACTTGTGGGTATGTATGCTAACCTAAAGAGTCTGTTGAACCTGAAAAGTTCAATGCAAGTGAAGTACGGATTTTATGTTCGGAATTGTGGGTCGGAGATTATAATAAGAGAAGAGAGAAAGAGGACTGAACATGAGGTTGTGTTCCGGACGCTCAGTTTATAAGTAGATAGAAGAGGTGTTTTACAAGAAAGACAAACAGTTTTGACAAACAAGATCGAACGAGAAGCTGAGATCGGAATCTAACACCTAATGACTATTATGAAATCGAGATAAAATGTTAAAGACGATCTAGGTTCTATCTCTCTAATCGTAATCTCGAGGGTTGTTTAGGAGTTAATGTTCTTCTCTTCATTGAATGCACCCTCTATTTATATTGAGAGTTTGAACGTGAAGCTCGTAGCAGGTGAGCTCGTACTTCGAGGGTCATCATTTGCTCTGCGGAAGCCGAACTAGCTCTGCGGGTGATTGAGTAGGTAATCATTTCTTATGTAGCCGAACTATTCATGATTAGAGAGCAGTTGCGTCTAAACGCACCTGCTCTCTTCTTTTAATGCATATGTTTGATCGGTTTGCGCTTGGTGTTCGCCACATGTTGATCATCTGGCCAGCGTAGGGTCTTTGGATTAGCGGGATAGGCCGTGTGGCGTGTGCTTAGTGGTTTGACGTGTTTTTTGGGGCGCTGAGCCGAGTTAAGATTTTGATTTATGCCATACTCCCTCCGTTTCAAATGTTTGTTGTTTTGATAAAGTGCACAAGAATTTATGTATGCATTGTTATTTTAAAAAGTATTATAAAAAATAATAATAATAATTCAACCAGTTATAAAAAAAAAGATATATGATTCTATTGGTCACACAGTTTTTAATAAAGCTAAAAAACTAATATAAAATCTCAGAACAACAAATATTTTGAAACAAAAACTAATCTGTAAAACAACAAATAAAAAGGAACGGAAGGAGTATATTTTTTTCTTTTCAACAAAAATAGGCTAACTATGATGAGATCCCATGACTCTATTAGATGCTTCAGCTCTGCCTACGACTCTAACCTCGTTGAGCTGACTGTTATTGATGTCTCATGTTTCAAAGAAATTTTAGCCCCGACGAAGCTTCAACCAATCATCTACTATTTTTGATGACTGCAAAGTCTCTTTCTATTTTCGTAACTCGGTCCATCAAACCTTCATTGCAGCTCCTCCTTTATCAAATAAGATCACCGTTAATTTTCACAAATGAAATTCTAGATGAATGGAAAAACTAAGTGAACCAAAATCAAGTTTACTGAACTACTAATTATGAGGAAATGTATAGGTCACACTGCCACTAAATATTTGCTACTTTTTATACAGATATTTCTATTGTATTTTCATGCCTATTTAATTATATGTTTATTGATATATGGGCAATTCTTAAAAATAACACATTTTATGTTTTCATCTCCAAAATAGCACACTAGGGTAAAAATAACAAAAATAGCATTAGTTAAAGAAGAAAAAAAATGTATACCCATATTTTTCGTTTGTTTCTTCTCAATTTTGTAACTCTAAACCCTAAATCCTAAAATCTTAATCATAACTAATGATTTGTGAACCCAAATTCATTAGTGTAATACATTTAGAAATTATTAAAATGTGTTATTATATATTGTCATATTCACTCTATTGTGCTATTTTGGAGACAAAAACATGAAAGTGGGCTATTTGAAGGTATTTCTCTTGATATAAAGAGTACGTTTATTTTGGTAGTGAAGATTTTGATTTATGCCACAATTTTTTTTGTCAACAATATAGTAGATGTGAACCACAAATCATTAATACAAACCAAATAACAACAAATCATGGTCAAACATTATAGTTTTGTTAGTCGAAAATAACTATTGGTTGCATTTTATAAGTTCTACAATGTTAGAGTTGAGGAAATGTGTAGGTCTCTTTGTGTTTTTGCTCTCTTTTCTCTTTGATCACTTTCTTTGTGTTTTTACTCTGATACCAAATATAATTACAAAGTTAGTAAAGATGAACAAATGATCTATATTCATTCATAGGTTTCAATACCTTTTATACGGAATACAAGAAAACAATAACAACCGAAAATAAAAGACATGACTCAACTACTCAACTAGCTCAGCTAGTCTTAAACTTGAACGGGAAAATAGCTAACTGAAACTGACTTATTCTAGACCCAAGAGAATAGGTCTTTTATTCGAAGTGACATTGACTCAACAAAATCACATAAGTACATTAAAATACCATTACGTATTCGTTTTCCCAAAATAATTCAAAAAGACTAGGACGACGTAACAGGAGTGATCATCCTAGGAACAGGAACAGGAAACTCATCAATCTCGTCAATCCACGGATTCGTCTTCTCCTCATTCATCGGATCAATCGTTCTCAAAGCTTTCCAAACCGCACTATTGCATTTAAAACCTGATCCAAACGCGATCTGCCAAGTCTGATCTCCTCTCTCAATCCTTCCTTTAGCTTCACTATACGCAAGCTCATACCAAAGAGAGCTACTCGAAGTATTCCCAAACCGGTTCAATGTCATCCTCGATGGCTCCATATGCCATTCGGATAAATCCAAAATTTTCTCTATCTCGTCGAGCACGGCTCTACCTCCTGGGTGGATAAAAATATGCTCGAAAGCTAGCTTGAAATCGGGAATGTAAGGTTTTATTCATCGGAAATTTGCAACAGAATTCCAACAAATATATCTGTTACAAGTGTCCCAACATATTTTCAATGGAATACCAGCGAACGTCCGTCCGTTGGAAAATTCTTCCCTATATAAGAAACCCGAGAATGTCCCTCATTTGCATAAGCTCACCCCTCCTCTCTTTAAACTCCAATGAGAATTTCCCATCAACTTCCAACCGAGAAGTTGAATTTCTATATATATGTTTAATTCTTTATAAAACTACAACAAATTCATTTTCTCGAAGAAAATATAAATTTTAATAAAAATAAAAATGAATTAATTAAAATTAAAAATATTTGAATTAATAAAAATTAAGAAAAACAAATTCTGTTGAGAATCCATAGAAAACTATTAACGAAAAATTTTCGTTGGAAATTTCCAACGGATTTCATTTTCAATGCTCATATACCAACAATTAACTTTTCGTTGGAAATCTGTTGGTATTTTTTTATACCAACGGATTTTTATGTTTGAAATTGACATGTCTTTTTTTGTAGTGTATGTAAAATTATGTTGGTGCATGTCACATGTACCTGTACTTTTTTTTTTTTGAACTAAGGGGGTCTTAGTGGGAATCATATTTTCGATGATTATTAAAATTTTCAGATTCTATTGTTATTGGTTTATGAATTTTGACATTCTTACTAAAATCTATTGTTATTGGTTTGAGGATTCTTTAGTTCCATCCAAAATCCATTGTTATTCAAAAAGTTTAGTTTTTCAAGATTCTATGATTTCATTAAATCTGGTGTTATTGGGACATGAATTTTAAACAAATTTACTCATTAAACAAGACTTTGAGAATATCACCTATATGCCTTAGATTCTTAAAATCGTTATTGTCAGAATATATCCAAAGATTTTTTAAATACACAAAATTCTTTATTACTCTTCACAAATTTAACAAATCTCTCAACTTCTAAAATTTATCAACTCTCTATAAAACTAACTCCCACTAAGACCCCCTAAATGTACCTGTACTTTAAAAGAAATTGATTAGCCTGATTGATATTACTTATAGTAATAATTATGTTAGGGGTCATTGGTTCGAATCTAGAATTTTCTTTAACAAAAAAGAATAAATGGTATGTACAAGCTCATTTAAAAACTTTGGTTCAATTTACCAACTGACTTTAGAGATTTATGAAACTTGCACGCACTTGCTACGACGTTGATAACTTACATGTGTATATATATATATATATATATTAATGGTATTGGAAAAACTGGTATATATTGAATTTCGTAATTTCGCACTTCGATTTCCTAAAAAAAAGTTCTAATTTTTGTTGATTTTCGTAAAAAAATTCCAACTTTTTGTTGACTATGTAATTTTGCACACCATTGTTTTTCTGGAGTTTTTATGTTTTTTGCAGGGAATATAGGTGCAAAATCACATAACAGAGCAATTAAGATGACTCGGAGAAAGTAGAGAAAAATTGAGCAAAAAGGAGAGAAAGCACAATGTAATCTCATATACGACTTTCAGAAGTTTGATGTCCGTTGGAAGTCTTCCCGATACTCAATTTCGACCAAACCGGTGGCAAAAGAAATATATGGAAGTTAGTTTTCATCTCCAATTGTAATCAAGTTGTTTGGGTTAAACATGTTATGATCGTTTTAATGAAGACATGTCATTCTGACGGGATTTTGGGTCTGGCCCGTTTGCGCGCCAACTGAAGCCCGAACCTTAGTTTATTAGAAGCTAAACCCTATGCACGATTTTTATAGCTATATAAGAGATTTTTAGGCCATTGTTGAGGCCAATTTAAGGGTTCACAAAAGGAGTCTCTTCCAAAAATTTTTTTTAATAGTAGGTCTCATATAATTAAATAATTAATACTGAACTGCCTCTAAAAATCTGTTGTTCTTCTTACACTGTTTCGACGCATGGCGTCGGTTTATTTTCTTTTAAATGAAAAAAAAATTTATAAGAGTTTTTCGGAGGTTTGCTAATGGAAGTGCTCTTACAGAAACCTTTGACACTTTTGAGAGAGATTTGTTGAGACCTTTTGGAGAGAAGAATCCCGCACTCTTGTCAGTTTGAGAGAAGATTTCGAACTCTTTATTCTTAACCTCTTTCTCTTTATTTTTTTCTTTCTATTCAACTCATGGTTTTTGTTTTATTCACCAGGTCAGAGTAGATCCACTTGTTAGGTTTAGAGGTTCCATATAAGATTGCTGAATAGTAGTTGATGATATCTTGATTTTTTAGGGTTTATCTTATTGTCTTCTACTTGGATTGTTTTAATTACTTATTTCTAGATTAGCTACTTGGAGTTAAGCCCATTGGTTAGTTAATTGATGCGAAAGTGTTGTTGATTAGCTTAGATCCATCATTATATAGAAAAGTAGCCTAAACTCATAAGAAAATTGGTTTAGATACTTTGTGAACTTATCAAACTCGCACATAAATACATGTTTAGATTCGGAGGATTCTCATAGGAAACTTGATTTCCTAGGTTTCTAGATATAGGCGTCTCTCACAGCGAATGTTGGCGAGCGCATAATTGTGTTTTGAGTTCTAGACTGTTCTTAATCTTAAACTCTAACAACTTGTTAGTCACAGTTAGGATTATCATAGGCTTGACGCTTTTCTCCATTGAATTACAATGGTTACTACTGATAACCTTGCCACGTTGTTACTTGATCACTTTACATAGCTTAGCTTAATCCAAATCTAGAATCTGTTGTGTTTTACATAGTCCAAATTGCAAAAAAAAAAAACCTGAAGGTTTGGAGTTTCACCTAAAAAAACCTAAGAAAAAATGAAGTGTATTAAAAAAAAACCCAATGCTTTTGTATGATGCAAAGCAAACCCTGGCCGTTAGTTAGGTTAACTTCAGACGGAGGATTAAACGAAGCGTTTTACCTTTTTCTCTTAAACGACCTGTGTATTAAGTTTTACACAGAAAATTCATTCGAAGGAAGAAAAAAAAAGAGAGAAGAAACTGCAGCCTTAAACCCTAATACCGTTGATATCATATCCATCTGGGGAAGAACAAGAGTCAATACCTTGGGATTTTTAGGCAAAATCCATCTTCATGCTATGGAGTAATATTGAAATCTGTTTTACATCATTATAGTAGTTTAATTTCTGGGTTTTACATGAAACCCAAATTTTTTTCCTTTAATCGATTTGAAAATTTGAAATTTAAAATTGGTTGCAGGTTGTACGATTTGTATACATGATATCATAAGAACAAAATTCAGTTTTCAATATCTCTAATAAAACCAAATTCTCAATTTCAGGTTGTACGATATAAGACTTCATGCAGGTGGATAGTGGAGTGAAGATGGGATTTATTTTGGTGGGAATACACACATAGTTGGGGTAGATTCTGCGGTATTGACGATGACACATCTTCAAAATATGGTGGTCCCAGAAGGTTATAGTGAGAATATGGATTCTTCCTCATATTTCCCGACCGGTGAAGTAGGTGGTGAGACAAAGAAATTGGTTAATGACAATGATGTCGAAGAAATGGTGAGATGCTTGGGAGGGATAAAAGATATATATGTTGTGAGGAGTGATGATCCTAATTTCGAAGGATTTAACACTGATGGTAATCGTAGTAATTCTAGTGATGACTCTGAAAACGAATATCCAAATGGAGATGACAGTGATTCTGATAAAGAAGAACAAGGGATCACATTTGATTCAGACAACGAACAGTTGGATAATGAGAATGTTGTATTTCATGTAGGACAGATTTTTCAAAGTAAAGAAAGTTTCAAGAAGGCTGTTGACAGTTACGCAATTCAAGGGAAGCTAAACATTAGATTCAAGAGATCAAAAAGTAAGAAAGTGGCAGCTATTTGTGATGAAGACGAATGTAATTGGAAGATTTATGCATCCATAAATAGCAGTTCTAATGGCCAGTTTATGCTAAGAACTTATAAGGATACACATACTTGTTCATGGAGTGGGAAAGTATGCTTGTATACAACAATGAAAATTGCTAATACTTTTGTCAATGAATTTTAGGATAGAACCACTGAAAGGTCGTGTAATTAAGGCTAGATTGGAATGGGATCAAATTAAGATGTCTAAGGATAAATGTCAAAGAGCTCAGGAGCACTGCCACCAATTACTTGAAGATGAGCATGTAGAGCAATTTTCTAGACTATGGGATTATGTGCTTGAGCTGCAAGAGTCTAATCCGGGATCAACAATCATACTTGGAACAAAAGCACAAGTGTTTGAGAAATTCTATTGTTACCATGCTCAGTAAATGTGGATGGAAGAAAGCTTGTAGGCGCATAATAAATCTTGATGGAACTCATCTCAAAGGGCGTATGAAAGGCCAGTTATTGAGTGCTATTGGCCGAGATGCCAATGATGGGACGTATCCACTTGCGTGGGCAATTGTTCCTGTGGAGAATAAACCAAATTGGGAGTTGTTTCTGGAACTACTACAAGCTGATTTGGATTTTGGTAGTTGTAATGGTACTACATTGGTTTCAGATCAACAAAAAGGGTTAATAAGTGCCATTGCTTTGGTGTGTCCAGACGAGGAACACAGAATGTGTGCTAGACACATTTGGGAAAACTTAAGAAAAAGGCACGGTGAGTCACCAGAACTTCGTAAAACATTTTGGAAACTGGCTAAGGCTTACAACAAAAGAGAGTTTGAGAATAGGCTTGAAGATCTGAAGATCCTAAGAGCAGATGTTCATGAGGCTATCAATCAATATTCTTCTCATTGGTCAAGGTAATGTCATTCATACTCATTTTTCTTTCTTTATTTAGTTTCCTGTTCTCTTTGCTTTTTTTATTCTGTTTTCTTTTTTAAAAACCGTTACTTATGTCTAGTTTTTTCTATGCAATCTCTATTTTATCTCTGGTTTTTTTTTCGCTTTTTTGATTAAATATACATGAAAAGGTGATGTAACCTCTCATGAAAATGATCCTGCAGAGCATTTGTTCAAGACTGCACAAAATCAGATGTGGTGGAGGACAACATGAGTGAGTCTTTCAACAATGTTATCACGCTTGAGCGCTACAAACATATGATGGTTTTGCTGGAGTTTATTCGTCGCTATGTCATGAGAACAAGAAAAGAAAGACAAGATGAGATTCAGAAATATAGAGGATCCTTACCACCTCGTATTAAGGCTGTGCTTGATCTCAGGAAAAAAAAGTCATCCAAATGTCAGGCTTGTCCATCGGGAAGAGGGTGGTACGAAGTAGATCATGGGAGGAGGAAGTATACAGTTAATGTTTGATCTAATGTTTCATGTACTTGTAGGCAATATGAACTTAGTGGAATCCCATGTGCTCACATAATCAAAGCGTTAGCGGAAGATGACAAGACAAAGAAACCAGAAGCATTTGTCTTAGATTGTTTCTCCACTGTCAAATGGAGTGAGTGCTACGAAGAAGTCTTAAGGCCTATCAATGGGATTACTATGTTGAAAAGGTGTAAAGATGTTACAGTATTGCCTCCACCGGATAAACCTTCCAAGGGAAGAAACCGAGGTAACAAATGCATACTTGAGTCATGGGAGAAGGCGCCGAAACAAAGAAAAAAACAAAAATTTACTGTGGTAACATATTATCATTAGCTAGTTATATTATCTTATTTAGTATTTATGAATATTTGATGGAAATCTTCTTTTTATCTTTATAGACATGCAGCAATTGTGGTGGTTCAGGACATAACAAAAGAAGATGCAAAAACATGGTGGCTCCAGCACCGCAACCTACATCAAAACGGGGAAAAGGCAGACCTAAAAAGAGTGTCCAAACTCCAGAAGAGATTTCACAACCAATTATTCCTAGTCAAACTAATGTGGCAGTGGTAACATTAACCTTTTTTTTCTCTCGTCTTGTTTTTGTAGTGAATTACAACACTGTTTTGTCATTGTAATATATATTTACTACTCTTGTCTTACGTTTTTAGGAATCCCATGGAAGCTGGTTTTTCTGAAGGTGGTATCAGTATGTTGGTTTTTGGTATTAAAAAACTAGTATTTTTGAAATAACTTTCAGTTTTTTGGTATTTATCAAGTTAGAAGCCTAATTTTTGGCATTTGTAATTTCATTTAAGATATGAATATGTAAAAGACTTATGAACAACGTTTTATCTAATATTTTTTCATTTTAATTATTAAACCATGGTGTTTTTTTCCATTATGCTTCTCATTCAAACAAGGAAAAAAAAACAGATAACATCTTTTTGAGTCATTAATTTTATTCAAATAGCCAAAAAAACCTGCTGGGATTTTATTTGCGCATCACGAAGCGTTGGGTTTTTTAATGTGAAGTTTCAAGAACAAGTAAAACGCTTCGTTTAATCCTCCGTCTGAAGTTAACCCAACTAATGGTCAGGGTTTGTTTTGCATCATACAAAAACATTGAGTTTTTTAATACACCTCATTTTTTCTTAGGTTTTTTTAGGTGAAACTCCAAACCTTCAGGTTTCTTTTTTTTTTTGCAATTTTTCCGTCCATGTGAACTTGATCCCATAATTACTACAATTTTCTTTGTTGTGGACTTGCAGTATTTATAGGGTGAAATTTATCCCGTATCAGAATCTTTCTTATAAATTCTCTAATAATAATACATCACAATTTGATCATCTCTTTTTATTCTCACGTTGACATATCATCCTTAATTTTTCACTGCCTCTTCTCAGTTAATATATAGGAATGTTGCATCAATAGAAATATAGTAACCAAACAATACCAAACCAGAATAAACAACGGATTTGATTTTGAATAAATTTATCATATTTGAATGTTTATAGCAAGTCATAATTGGTTTAATTGGTGAACAAAAGTGGAACGAATATTTTATTTGTTAGCGGAAAGGGTGAACGGTTAGGGAATAATGAAAACTGTGAGAGAAAGATGTTGGTGAAAGCGGTAACAAAAAAGAGTAACCGTTTTTACTGTATTTTTTGGTACCGTTTTTGTGATCGATAACAACAAAAACGTTATGCCCTTAACACGACAGTTAGAAGTTACCAATCAAAGCCAATGACATGAAAAGCGAAGTCAATCCAAACAAAAATATATTAAATAATTTATTTTTGGTCAACATATTAAATGATTTTTTTAGTGAGCCGATACGCAAAATGATTAAACTTTTCAATATTGCGTCCATCCTATAAACAAAAACGAACCTTTAAAAATGGAAAATTAAAATTTCCAAGTAATTTCAAAAGTCATCATGAGCAAAATGATTGTTATTAATTGAAGAGAAATATTTCTTATTTAGAAAAAAATTCTCTGAGTGCGACATTTTACAATATAAAAAGGAAAAATTTTCTATAAAATATCACGGGTGATGGTCTCAAAAAGCTTAAAATCTTTGATACGATTAATCTTCCAAAGTTTTAGAAGAATTCATTTGATTTATTACATTTTTAAAAATGGTTATCAGGAACTATAAAGTGACATTTTATACATTTCAAAGCCAAAAAAAAAAAAAAGACTCCCTCCATTTTTAAAACTCCTATATATATTATGAAACAGGAGGACTGTTGTTAGAGAGGATTATAGTCTTATTTGTTTCATGTGTATATTGAATTGGTAAACGAGTGAAACAAATTTAACCCACTATGTACATTGTACACTACAAAAAAAACATCACTAAATTGCCGTCATTTTGTTAACTAATGCTAAATAAGGTTAAGTAATGTAAGTTACCATCCTACATATATTATACATATATTAAAAGAGGAACATTTTTGCTGACAAGTCAAATCCTCATTTTTTAGGATTTTCTGAAATTTTTAATTCGTTTTGTTTAAAACAATTCTCATTTAATTAATTCTCATTTTCAAAGTATCTAAAATCTATTTAATTATGTCATTCCATTTAAAATTTCCCCCAACGTTACTTTAGTTTGTGGGATTTTATATTCGTATATTATCATATTTCAAAATATCACATGTAATATTCCTCCTCGGGGAAATTTCACAAATACACTTTCTTGGATACACTTTTTCATTTTTGCACTTGCAAGGAGAACATTTTCATTTTTACACTATACCATCTTTGAAAAAGACTAAAATACCCCTAACCTTCTTTAATCTCTCTTCTTCCTCGATGAACTTCGGCGGTGATTGCGCTTCGGCGGAGATTACGCTTCGCCGGAATCTAGGCGAGAGTTCGCCTCCATCTGATCCTCCCGTCCGTGTCTACACAGATGGGATCTACGATCTGTTCGACTTCGGTCACGCTTGATTTCTCGAACAGGCTAAGAAATCGTTAGTACTTCAATTCTCTCTCTCCGGCGAAGATTACATCATTCTCCAGCCTTTAATTCGATCTGATTCTCTCCTTTCTCTTTCAGTGTGTTTGTTTAGTGTGGATTTTATGGAGTCGTGTTGGTTTTCTTTGTATTTCAATTCTATCTCCCGAAAATTTTCTTCGAATTAGAATAACTTTTTAACGACTGATTGTGATTATAGTCCATATGTGTAATTGCATACGACGGCATTGATTTTGATGACTCTTTCTTCCGCAAAAAGAAGTAAACGAGTCTTTTGTGTTTCGATTTTCATCTTCTTACGCTGTATGCACTGTTATGGCGAAGCAGGTTTCCAAACACTTACCTTCTTGTGGGATGCTGCAATGACGATACTACTCATAAGTATAAAGGAAAGACTGATGAATGAACAAGAGCGCTATGAATCTCTTCGACATTGCAAGTAATTTTGTTTCTCCCGCTTGTGTTTGCTTCTGCCAGTGCTAGGTGATGGCGATGGTAACTAACTAATTTAGCCTGAATTGCATTATTCATGCAGATGGGTGGATGAAGTTATCTGTGATGCACTATGGGTGATCAACCAACAGTTTCTTGACAAGCACCGGATCATTCCTAGTTCTTGGTGTCACATTTTATCAATTTATAAAGCCTTATAAAGGCTTATAAAAGTTTGTAAACTAATTTATAAAGGCTTATAAAAGTTTATAAACAGATTCAAGAGCACGAGGAGGACGAAACTGATCTGCACGAGTGGATTGTTAAGCTGGTCTGTTTCAAGCTCGTTTATAAATTTTTTATAAAGCTTTATAAATTGAAGCATCAAAATGCAATGATGGCACTGATGTGTGCTCAAGCTCGTTTAGTGAACGGTCTCTGAACATGAGAGTGAAAAGGCAGGTTTTAATGATCAAGAAGCTGATTTCATGCGTTGTACTGATGCTTCTCAACCATTCTGGGTGAGGTAAAAGTTCCTCCTTTACCAATTGGGAATCATTAGCAGAATGAGCTTGATTTGGTAGCTTGTTTACGTTTAATTGAAATATGTCATTTACATTTTTGTGTGCTTGATTCTGGACAGACTTAGCTGCGTCTTTGATGTATCTCCTTTCGAGATGAGATTTGACAATGTGTTGTGAATGGGTATTTATTTGTGTTCCTTTGTTATGGCAGAAAGAAGAAGCTGACTGATCACTGGAGGAGGTTTATACAGCCTACAACGTGGCGGTGCAAATAGGTTGAACTCAAAATCAAAGAGTTACAGAACCAAGAACGGATGTACGACAAAGATCTTCAAGAATCTTGCCAAGCCAAGCAGATGGAGTTAAGATAATCTCAAATCAGAAGAACTCAGAGTAAAGGCGTTGTCTCCTCTTCCATGTCATATTAAAAAGACCCGACTCAAGAAGAGGAAGAAGAGAAGAGAAAGCGAGTTGAAGAAGCGTCAGATGTTCCATCCCATTCATCAAACCAACCATACCTACACTTCATTATGAATTATTTTATAACGGTTTATAAAGCATTGTTTATAAAACGTTTTGTAAAGATTTATATAAATTTTAAATGTTTTGTAGATGTTTTATTTATAAAGAACACAAATGCACAATCTCTTGCCTGTCTCCTATTTTCTTTAGTTAAAAGAAGTCAGACTCTGATTTATCCTTTTTGGGTTATTGTTCAGTCATCTTTAATCAACAAGTACATCCCAAGTTTAAGAAGTCCATTTTATAAACCGGTTTATAAAGCCTTATAAACAATGTTTAATCAGTGAGCTGAGACATTATATGCCTGAAACATATGATTTAAAAAATGTTTATAAGGTTTTATTGAGACATTATAAATCCTTATAAACCAATTTATAAACCCTTATAAACCAATTTATAAACCCTTATAAATGAGTTTATAAAACCCTTATAAACCAATTTACAAACCCTTATAAATCAATTTATAAACCCTTATAAATATCTACAATACCAATTTACTTAATCCCCTTATAAATCAATTTATAAGCCCTTATAAAATCATTTATAAAACTTTATAAATCAATTTTTATAAATGTTTATATTTCTGTGAAATTTATAAGAGTTTATTAATCACTTATATGCATTCTTAAGAACCTGTTATACATAAATTTATACTTATAAACCCTTATAAAATCATTTATAAAACCTTCTAAAAATATTTATAATACCTTACCAAGCTTGATTTGGTAGCTTGTTTACGTTTAATTGATCTCTGCATTCCGACTACGAGATTTTTCTTCTATATGCTTTCATGAAAGATTTATAAACGTTATAAAACCTTATAAAATCAGAACTATGTCTTATAAAGCTTTATAAAAACAATTTATAAAACCTTATAAAACTTTATAAAGCCAGAAGTATAAAGGTTCCTAAAATTATTTATAAAGCATTATAAACTGTTTATAAAAACTTATAAAACTATTAATAAACCTTTATAAACCTTCAAGAATCTTGTCAATCCAAGAAGTTGGAGTTAGAGAATCTCAAATCAGAAGGACTCGGAGTAAACGCGTTGTCTCCTCTTCCATCTCATACTAAAAAACCCGACTCAAGAAGAGAAAGCGAGTTGAAGAAGTGTCAGATGTTCCATCCCATTCATCAAACCTTATAAATGTTTTATAAGGGTTTATAAATAATTTATAAAAGTTCGTAAATCTTTTTATAAAAGTTTATAAAATCTTAGGTATTACACATAACTTAATAAGTGCTTTTTTCTATCATCCTCTCTCCCTCTCTTGAGAGCCCTCCATTCACGATGCTTGCTGGACCAAATATAAGACGTTGGTGCTTGTGTTCGTGACCCTATGATACTGAAGTTCTACCTTCTAACACATCTTGTGCAAATGTGACACATGTGATTGGTTGTGCCGGTCTAGAGTACTGTACCCTCGCAGCAGCATCCCTATGATACTGAAGTTTCATCTTTCTTTGTGCAGTCATCAAGAGCATCCCGAGAAAATCCATCCTCTCCATTCTGATCACGGGATTCATAACGACATTTTCTTAGTTTATGCTTATCAAAGAGTCATTACCATGTAAACAAATCAATACCTTCAACTGTTTTTCTTTAATTGCAGAGAGCATTTCCTCTTTTTTCTTTAGCATTTCCAACGGATCGATAACCTGCAACGAAGCTTAACCATCAGAAAAAGCCACATCTCGCGAAAACCATTGGATTCCAATAAATGATTTTGAGACTAACCTTGCAAATAGCCAAGTTAATTGTGGAGAGCCACACCTGCAAAGAGAACAACAAAGCAAGTTTAACTTACATGTTTCATAGAAGAACATCGATTATCAACAACATCATCCGAGAACCGTTTCCCACTTCCATGACCTCCTTCAGGTTGAAGAAACCCATATCCTTTCCCTTGGCCGAGGCTCAAACCTAGAGGAAACATCTGATTGTGAAATCCGGTTGGTCCACTTCTTCCTAACCCAGCCATGTGACTTCCTTCGTCGCTGGAACCTAACTGCAGCATCATCGGTGGTGCTCCTCCGCCTAACCAGTATCCAATCCCCACATACTGAATATATGTCGATCATGATGAATGCTGATGAAAATCAAACCTATTTCAAATTCTCCATGTCGCTGGCTCTCTGTTTCACATTTATGTACAATCAATCTCTGAAATCGAAATAATACATAATCGAGAGAAAGATTCGAATCATAGAGAGAAATACATTGATATTCACACAGGCTTAACCACATGGCGATTGGTGAGGATAATCACATGTCGCTCGATGATAAACCCAATAGTGTAGCTAGCACCGGCTGATTCTGTGTCGAAAGCGCGAGTCAGAGTGCGACGACGGCAGAGACCACTTTGCCAAGAGCACGGTGTCAGTCTTCGGCGGTGACTACTGTAGTCTTTGGCGGTGGCTACGCTGTGGCGCTACAGTCTTCGACGATGACGATCGAAGAAGAAGAAGATTAGGTTTTCATTAACTAATTAGATTTTTCTGAGTTAAGTTCATCAAGGGTATAATAGACTTTTAGTCTATTAAAAGTGAGTGTATTTTTGCATAGCTTGTAGGTAAGTGTATTTTTGAAAAGTGGTAGTTAGAAAGTGGTATTAGTGACAATTTCCCTTCCTCATGTTCTATTTACGTGCCTATGTTTAATATTAAAATAGAATATTTTCAACAATGATTTAATTTTAGAAAATTATATTTTACATTACTATATTAAAATCATTATGTTATTGGTTTTTATATTCTTGAATTTAATGCTTTTTTCCAAACACAATAAGCAAACATATCACCAATTAAATATTCATACAGCTTCTTAAAAGAATCTTTACTGCATTCCAAAAAAAACATTCGAATAGGGTAAAAATGAATTACAAAATTTTCTAACAATTAATATACATAGCAAATCAAATTGGCTATCACCTCCGAATTCTACTCCTTCAATTTTCCGTAACCAAAACCGCGGTAAAGCAAGTTTCTCTATGTTTGGCATCCTATAAAACAAAAGACAAAGTATGAGACACACACCATGCAACACAGATCTGTTTTTATGATTCAGTTGTACAATATGAGATTTACCTCACAGCAGCGAACATGAGATCCTTTTCTTGAATATAGGAATTGGAGCTAAAGAATAAATTCTTCCGGACACTGCGGCTCAACTTGGTGATATTCCTGAATCCTGAGAGTTCTGCGTGTTTCACCAAAGTCAAAACACTTGATGATCTTAGTAAGAATATTCCAAATGCTTAGGCCTTCGTCTACTTCTTTGGAACTTGGCAAGGTCGACAGTGTTTCCATAGAATTTTATCGTGAGAGGCAAGGAACCAAGAGATGCAGACGCGTGACGCTCTCATGGCAAGGTCCCTTGTGTTGAGCTTAGCGAAAATAAGCACAAGTATGTCTCTGTCGAGAGTTGCCCATTTTGAAACTTGTCTTGAGCTGTCTACCTTGTCCATCACGTTTCAACTACATACATACAAATTAGAAAACGGTCGAAAACATTTTAGATAGACAGATTCTTGATGAATTCACATATATAAGATCTTGAACAAACGAAAGAGGAAGAATGACATCAGAAGAATGGAGTGATTTTCATTGAGAGTTTCCATCACTATAATCTTCCTCAGGTCATAAAACTACGATAATAGTTAGTTTCAATTTTGAATGAAAATGAATATGTGCTATAGGATCTAACAACTTTTTCCTAATAATCCTGACAGCAAAAACACATTTCCAGCAATTTACAACAGATTGATACCTCTCTTGAGAAATCGGTTGGACACCTTTGCTGTGTACACACCAATTCCTTTTTTTGTTTATCCCAAGACAAATGACAAACAGAGTAGATTTTCCCGACGGTAAGTTCCTTCTCGGTTATATGTATGAGTTATGGATTCTTAAGGACGAAATTAGTTTTAGATATATATTTTTTCTTTTGCTTTAATCTTTTAGAATTTTTTTATTAAGTTGGATTTTACATTTCCTTTGGATTTTCATATATTTATTAGCTAAGTATTTTAGATCAAGTCATCTAGATTTTACTACCATTTATTTTTCTTGGCAAAAAAAAGTAATAGATTTTTTACTGTTTTTTGTTTCAACTTATTTTATAGTTAAAAGTTGAAAATACACAGAAAACGGTGTTATCAATATTTTTCTTTTCCTTTTTCATTGGTGACAGGTAGAAAAAATTAAGGCAAATGTTGATTTTCTTTTCTTAATTGTTTTTGGATGAAATTTATAATTGAAAGACGGCACAATGAAATTAGAGATTATGTATTCTAAATTTCATGGAATGTAGGAATAAAATGCAAAATTCCTAATATGGATATCATATTTTTAAATAGTATTAATATACTTCAAATATTTTTTTGATATCATATATAAAAATATAGTGGTACACATATCAGAATTTGCTAGAAGGTCTAATAAACCTATCGTTAGGTTTTAACTTTTAACCCACGGTATAATATGACATAGAAAAAATAAATTATAAGATTTTATTTTTAATAAAAGAATGTTAGGTGATATAAGTTTGATTTATATTAAAATGATCTAAAATATTTTTTTATTGCAAAAACATATGTTTATTTATAAAATTTGTTTAAAAATTTGAGGACTAACAGTTCCAAATAATGCCTTTTTCCTGTATTTCATTCTAATCTTCTATTTAGTTATCCGTTACTTCAAGACAAATTTATTCGAATTAGACTTCATAAAACTGATTATTGGAACTAGTAGAATACAGTTGTAGCGAGACATGTGATATTTAGGTCAATGATATTACACAGATCAGTAACTAAACACGGATTTAAGTAGTAGGAAACAAACAACTCATCCCAAAGACACTCAGGAACTCACACGCTTATTACAGTATTGGTTCAATACAATACTATACGAGCTTTTATTTGACTACTAGCGCCTCTTAGTTGCTTAAGCAGTAACTCCCAACAGTTTCTTCAGGTCCTTCTGCAAATTGCAGAATTTAAACAATGAACAACAATTAGAGAAAATTTTTTTGTGTCTATAGATCAAACCAAACGTATTGATTACATGCGAGACATTACCTCGATGCTGAGAGGAGAAGTAGTTGGCGCGTAACGGTCAACGACATTTCCATCTTTGTCGACCAAGAACTTGGCGAAGTTCCACTTGATTCCGTCTCCAAAAAGCCCACCTTTGCTTGATTTCAGAAACTTGTAGATTGGTGCAGCGTTGTCACCGTTCACATCAACCTGCATTACAAATATAGTGCAAAGCTAGAAATCAAGTTCAAGAAGAGAACTAATAATCGAGAAACTGAAAATGATTCACTCAACATATAACCATACTATAAAAAGACCATAAGAACTTGCACAATGATCACGTATTATCTCATCTTGTGTGTTTCCCGACGCAAAGCAAAAGCTAGAAAACTGAAACTAATAACTTATCTGTTCCATAAGGGATGAATACTTGTTTCCAACACCCAAGATAACTCTTGAGTTAGACGAAAGAGAGTATGACAAGAACAAGAACAAAGTTGTTACCTTGTCGAAAATCGGGTACTCAGCCTTGAAACGGGTACAAGCAAACTGAACAATCTCTTCGTTAGAACCAGGTTCTTGGTTACCAAACTGGTTACAGGGGAATGCAAGGATCTCAAACCCTAAAACCATCAACAACCACATTCGTCAGCAATTTATGGTTATTAACTCTACGGTGAAAAAAATGAACAAACAAACACATCGTACCATGGTCTTTGTACTTCTGATACAGCTGCGCAAGCTCAGTATAGTTCGAATTGGTCAAGCCACTACACGAAAAAATATAAAAACTTATTGATCAGATAACCAATGAACTCAATTCAGAGATTACAAAAACTGAAAACTGAATGAAAATTTGAAACTTTACCACTGAGATGCAACGTTGACAATCAAGAGAACCTTTCCCTTGTAAGTGCTTAGATCGACATCATTTCCCTTCGCATCCTGAGAAAAAAAATCCACAAATAGAAAGTATATATTTTTATCAAAATTCTAGCTCGATCGTTCAAATTTCGGATCTCAAAATCTCAGCATCAAGACAGAATTTCCGATTACGATCAACGAAATTCGAAACTAGGAACAGGAAATCGAACCTTGACGGTGAAATCATAGACGGATTTGGGCGCGGAAGAAGCAGCCATCGAGTGTTCCGACCTAGAAAGTTTAGCTCCCGTTGTCGATAAAGAAAGAGAACGAATCCGATGATGAGAATTGTAAAGTGGTTTCGCAGAATCGAAGAGAGAAAGCGACGACGACGACGACGACGATGAAGATGATGAAGATGATGATGAAACTCGAACCAGTTGATTGGTTCTTATATAGAGAGGCCGAAACAAGGATCTCAACATTTGCTATCAGATTCTTTTTTTTTTTCACATAAAAATTAGATATTTATTTGTCAGAGAGTCGAATCGTAATTTCGTTACTCGAACTTCTTCCTCCGTGTTCAGTGCTTGGAGGATGGGAGATACACGTGGGTGTTTTTTAATATGCCACGTGGAGACTCGTCGAAACTCTCGGTGTATTTACGTCATCAGTTGCGTTTAGTTTTATTGTGTGGACCCAAAACGATACTTTTGGACCTGGAAGGCCTTCACGAATATTATTGTTGTTCACATTGGGCCTCATGTGAATATTTATTTATCATTTTTTCCTCGTAAAAGATATACTTATCTGTTTTAATTTAAGTTTAGCACTTCATTTTTGCTTTATCAAAAAGTTCTCATTCATACTTTCCATACACATTTTTAAACCACCTTCGGGTTTTATTTACTGCAATTCCCGAAAATAGCACATTTTCATGTTTTGTCACAAAATATCACATCAGGATAAAAACGACAAAAATAACATTCATTAAAGAAAAAAAAAACTATTATACCCTTATTTCTCATTTGTTTCTTCTCAATCTTGTAACTCTAAACACTAAGGGGATGTATTGGATTGAGGATTTAGGAATGTATTAGGATTTTTACATTTAGTGGGATTTTGATAGGATTTGAGGATGTTTGGGATGATTTTGGTGGGATTTCAAATCCTATCAAATTTTTTTAGGATTTTTATCTTAACGATTTGGTCGCCTTTCTTATTCCTCTGTGTTTGATTCTGTAGCTAAACGTGAGTTCCTCGAGGACGTAATTGCTCTGGTTAGTATTTATTCTCTTCCTTTTCTTTTTCTTCCTCCATTGATGAGTTCTTCAAGGTTTCCTTTCTTATTCCTCTGTGTTTTCTTTTTTTTTAGTATTGTTTCTTCTTTTGGTTCTTGTTCAGACTTTCTTCGCGAAGGCAAGGTACCGCAAATTTCTGGGTTCTTCGCGAAGGCAAGGTGACGCAAAATTTTCTTTTACGAGTTAGTTCACAAAGATTTCTCCTTTTCAGAAACGAGAGACAAATTGTCTCTTCAAATACTATCATTATAGGTGGGATTTTCTTTATCACTATTTTCAAGTAAAATTAGAGGTCAAATCTCCTAAAATCCAAATCACAAATTTTTATTTAAAAGTTTGTTTAACTTTCAATAACAGCAAATTTGATATTGATTTTTTAAATTCTATGTTCAATAACACAAGATTTGTAAATATATTTTGAAATCTTTTGTTGAATAACAGGGGATTTTAAGAAAAAACAAATCCTTCCTAAATCCTCAATCCAATACATCCCCCTAAAGCTTAAAATTTAAACTCTAATTAATGATTTGTGAACCCAAATTCATTAGTGTATTACATTTAAAAATGATTAAAGTGTGCTGTTATTGACATTTTCACCCTAATGTACTATTTTGTGACAAAAACATGCAAATGTGCTATTTGAGGCTATTCCTCTTTTATATTTATTGTATTTTAATTTATTAATAAAATAGATGATGGTTTACTTCACTATGTATTACTAAAAGATATACTCCATCCGTTTCATAATAAGTGTCGTTTTGGCACTATTTTTTTTGTTTCAAAAAGAATGTCGTTTTAGAATTCCAATGTAATTTTTGACATAAAATACCTTTTTAACCTTAAGAATTTGTGCAGAAAATTTGAGTTATAAACAAAAAGAATGTAATTACACAGATCACTTAAGGATATAAAAGAACTTTTATCTTTTTTCTTAATTTGTGTGCAGAGTGTCAAAACGAAACTTAGTATAAAACAGAGGGAGTAATAGATAGATTATTTTCTTAATAGATAGAATTGTAGAGAATATATATTTCACAGTTTGGTTTTGCAAGAGTTAATGGTTGTTAGTAGAATCTAGAAGCTCATAGAAAAAGCAAATTCTCAACTTCTTCAACAAGTAGACAAACGTTATTTTGTCTTCTAGTATAGAACAAATTGGGAATATTGGACCCATCCTGATTTGTATCTATTGTGGAAAAGGAAACACGCTTATGTATACCATTCACACATACAGAAGACTATAAAATACAAATTCTTAAAGATTATGATACGTTCTTCCCATAAGTAATAAACCGATCACCAGTGTTAAAATTCATCCTCTTGTGAGCAGCAAATTAAATGGATACTTTTTGTTTTTTTAAGCGTGGGTTCTGTAGAAAATTGTGAAAAATATAAAATTCTGAGTGTGGGTTTTGTATATTTAACTCGCTAAATTAGAAAGTTCATATTTTTTTTTTGGGGTATCAACCAACAAAATTTAGTCAAAACTGTTATTTTTGAAGTCTGTCGCTCGTAACCATAAGTTGCAATCCAAATTTTGGAAACTTCTCAAATGAACAAACATTGTATTTTAATAAAGAAGTTCTCAAATCATCGCCCAACACAAAAATCATAAGTTACATCCAACCATTTTAAGAGACTCAAAGCATACTGTCGGTTCGAGCAGGTAACCGGCGGAAGAAGTTAACCGGAACAGAAGGAAGCCGGTGGCGGAACCTTGGATGCCTCATCATGAAGAAACCAGCCAACGCAACAACAATCTGTATCGGTGTTATGAAGAAAACAATGGCCGCGAGAAAGCAGAAAACAACATATATCGCGGTCGCACGTGGATCTCTCCAGCTTAAAAGTGCTTGAAAACGCTCTCCTTGCGTTGCAAGATCTCCGATCACGGTCTGAATCCTCCCCGCCACGCTTCTAAGCCGGTCATACCTTAACCGCACCAAGTCAGGGTTTCTAGTAGTTGGGAATGTATCAAACTCTTCATCGAGCTCGTCCGCATGAACCGCTTCGGCCTGAGAGATTTTCGTGTTCATGTGCGGTGGATAACGCGGTCTGAACCGGTAATTCCAGAGACCTATTAGAAACATGTAGAGAAACATCGTCGGGAGGATCAGTTCCGGGAGACAAACAAGCATCAGAAACAGAACATGAACGAGAACGGTCGTGATCGGGTTTCGCCACGAGCATATATCTGAGAACCATTTCCCAACCGCTATAACGCCGGAGAAAACATTCATCATTCGGAAGAAACTAGCTTTGCTCTTACGCATACTCCACAAATGCGAATCCGTGTCCGACATAAACTCAATGATCTCTTTCCGCAGTGGAGGCTCGGCTCTGCCTAGCCGGGCGGCCACTATATTGACCGCTTGGTGCCGGAGCATGTCTTGCTGCATAACCGAGAACGGCCTTACGTAATGCATTTTAGGCAAAAGTGGTTTTGAGTATTGATAAAGCATATTCGCGAATGAGACGCATGTGAACCTCACGGCCATATGCAACTCGCCCATTTTCTTCACTCCGGTAGGGTGAAGAACAAGCAACGGGTAAGAATGTGTGTAGATCCGCCCCGTCTCTAAAGTAGACAACCTAATACGGATTTTCCCAATCTTAACATCTCGGTTTCCCTTTTCACTGAGCTGCCCGTTATCGAATACACCAACGGTCAAAACCGTCGCTGGATCGAATACTTCCCATGTATACTGCTCGTTGTACTTGGGAGACAAGTTATCCACCATAGTCCTCGTTCTAACCCATTTTTGGCCGTATTTAGCAACACAGAAAGTATCAGAAGTTCCTTTGCCTTCTCTGGTTTTCATTGGGTGGAGTCCAACAGCGTTTAAGATCCCGAGCTCGAGAACTCCAATGGGTTGTCTCCAAAGTGGTCTTGCGGATGGACGTAGATCGCTGCTGTAATGAGTCGACTCGTCCAAAACATGGTATCCTCCTTCAAGACAAACTCGGAGGTGAATCCTCATTGAGAATTTCTCTCTCTTGAGCTGATCCACATCTACAATGACCGGTCTTTCGAGATTATACCTATGAAAACACATTTCAACAAAATCATATAAATCAGACCTTGTAATATGCATTTTGAGTCTAACCGCATCGTTGGAAACATTACCAGCGAGAGTGTATCATATGGTCATCAGCTCGCTTCTCTACTGTGTTCAAAGGAATGTAAGTACGCCCTAGTATCTCGTCCTTTCCTGGAGCCACCCGGTCCTCGACGGTGAGGACCAAATGGTCTTCGAACGGCTCTGCAACAACAAATAAAAAATCTTCATTCCATACCGCACCTAGGGTTCGAGCTTGGCATGGTCTTGTCTTCATGACTTGGTTCCCTAGCTGAGCTTTGACATAAACATCCGGGAACCTATGTTTCTCTGTCGTAACCAAGTCTTGCGCTTCGACCACATTCACACGCACGTACCATAGACGAGGCGCATGATAGACCTATGAAATCAATAACATAAATAATCAAAAATTGCTTCAAATTCAATAAAAGTTTAGCGTAAAAGGCTGCTATTTATAAAACAAGAAGATTAAAAAAATAAGACTAACACTTAAGTCTATGACTTGACATGGAAGAAAGTGGTAAAACAGAGCAAACAGAGCAATTAATGACTTCAGTTAATATTTTAGACACAAACTTTAGCATTTGTATTTGCCTTTGCATGCTAAAACATATCAACGTAAAATACAAAAACTATAACATGAACAGAGAGAAATGAAACTTTCAGGTTATTGTACCTTTGAACGTAGAACCGCTGAGATAGCTGGAGTACAATCAACAGGCATTGCAGCATCTGAATGCCAAGCATCAGAGAAAGCTTCATCAGCTTGTGTACCAATCCAAACAGCGAGCATTAGTTCACCTTTGATTTTATCTCCTTTCTTGTCCTCTAATCTATACCACTGTGGAGCAAGAGGGCTGTCCGGAGGCACCCGAAGAGGGATATCGTTAATGTCAAACCGAACAAAGCCGACATAATCGTCTTTCAAAAGATCCTTGTCCTTAACCACCACTTCCAACACCGAAGCTTGCATTCGCTCTTTCGCAAATGCAAAAACTTGGTTCCATTCCGGATGCTGTCTCTTCTCAAAATGTCTTGTGATTCCTTTGTAGTTCCCTACTTTCACCTACAAAACAGAGGATTATAAGAAAACGATTTTTGATTCGAATCAGATGTACTTTAACTAATTACCTCGACGAAAGGATCAACGCTTCCTGTTATATCCATTATTGGAAGCTCACGAGCTTTGACGACGCGGACATAGAGGAAATACATTCTCTCGACAAGATCATAAGTACTCCTAGCGGTTTTGTCTTTGTGGATAACACGCCCACCAACGACTCTTCCACCACCGAGATTCGGGCTTGTTTCCTTAAGTGCAAAATCCGCGGGCTGAGCCGAAGCAACTGAATGCGCATGGATTAGCTTTGAAGGCGGTGCTGGTTCGGGTCTCATCTCGTCTGCTTGATGCTTTGGAACGTAGTGCTGATGATGCTCGTTGTGATCATCCGGTTCAGCGGCGGAGGAAGAAGATTGATTAGGTCCTTGTGGATGTTGTTGTTGATGTTCTTGAGCGTTGTTTGGGAGGTTGTAAAAGACATGTCGTTTTTCGGATCTATGTTCTACCTTCATTGCTGAAACTGCCACAAAAAAAAAAAGAATCAATTCCAAATGAACCAAGCCGTTGTTGTTCTAATTTTTTTTTTTTTTGTTCTAAATATTCATAATGCGTACAAGTGAGTATATATAGAACCACAAATTTAAAGCCTAACTTCATTGTTTTAATTATTTTCTTATTTCGCATTAACCGGATCAAATCAAACAAAAATCAATGCTTAGTGCAACGGGACTGAGCTTGAACTATATAAGTCGAGAATAATATTTTGAAAATAGTAATATTTTGAAAATAGTACACTTCAAATTTTTTTGTTACAAACATAACATTACTAGTTTAATTTATTAATAACAGCACAATTTCAGTTTAACTCAAAACCCATTCCAAAGCCAACCAAAGTTTTGCTAAACCGAATCAATTTTTTTTGTTTTGTTTTAACTCGGTTATGATGAATTCTCAAAACTGGTTTTAACTCAGTCATGATCAAAATTCTCAAAACCAAACAACATGTAAACAAAATCAAAGCAAAATATTCACCCCAAATAACAAGTGGTACCAGAGCTGATACCTGTTGGTAATGCCGGATCTATGTTATCTGGATGAGCAGAGGATTTTAAAGATGCTTCGTCGGTTATGTAAACTTTCATACCAAGCTCACCTCTCACACGAGAGAAAATCCCACGTTTCTCCATGGGAAAGTGAAGAACAACAGCATCAGAATGAGGAACAAAAGAGGTCCCTGGGAGAGATACCTTGCCAAGGAAGGAACGTCCATTAGTAGATCTGTTGTGGCTATAAGCTTGAGCTTCAAGAGTGAGATAGTGAAGGCCAGAAGGGTCCGAGATGTTGAAGAAGAAACTCTCATTCCAAACCGGGTTTAAGTCTCGATCTTTGATTGTTGTTCGGTGCCTCTGACCGTCGAAGTATAACTCGACGAACGCATTCGCGGTTCCTTGACCGTCTTTTGGTAAGATATTGTGTGCTCCGATCACGTCCACCCCGAGTTTTAGATTGCTCATCATCATGAGATCTTCGATCTTGTTTTGTTGGATTTGATGAAAATTTACGAAAACGATTGTTGTTTAGCTTAAGAATCACATAGATATGAAAACAGAGGCTTAAAGAAGAAGCAACCACTCACAACTTCAGTTTTGAGAAAAGGGTCTGGAAATTATATAGTACATTATAATATTATCTGCACATGCAGTCATTAGTAAGGCATGTATAGGTTGTGGAGAAACTTAAAAGTTATTATGGAAAGACCAACTTAGATTTCAAGTAAGGGTGGACAGTGTTTCTTGGAATTTTCTTAAATGTTTCTTATCTAGAACCAAATCAGAACCGACTTTACTGTACACATAACATATAATAATGCAAATTTAATTATGTTATAAAGTAATATGATATGGTCTGCCTTAACATATATTGACAAGAGTTATAAATAGGATATGGTATACCTTAACGTATAATTCATTATAAAATTGAACATGAAACTAAAATTGTAGCCACCTGGGTTCGATTCTCCTTGGGAGGGGCTATTTAAAATCTGCTAAAGTTCCCGGCAAAGAGGTGAAACCACCTTTTTCCTTTCAAAAAAAAAAACTAAAATTGTAGAAAAAGAACAAGAAAAAAAAAAGGTCAACTCTGTGCCTCTTTTCTTGATTGGGTTAAATGAACTGAAGGGAAAAAAATCAAGATGAAAAAACCCATAAATTATATCTCCACATAAATGCAGACGCGTATTCAAGAGCGAATGCATGCATTGCATACATATATTTCTATTTAAAACTAAGAGTTAATTTGATCCATTATTTGAGGTAACGATCCTAAAAGAACGCATATGTCACATGAGTTTGTTTGACTTGTAACAATTGAGCTGCTCGTAAGATCTAAAATTCCACCGATAGTACTGGCTTGGTTTCCGCGAGTGCATTCTTTGATGACTAAATGCTTATATATAATTATTTAGGTGGGCATGTATGTATACGTATTTTGCGAAGTGGGTTCTTAAGATTTATCAAGCCCCATTCAAGGATTTAACTACTGTCCCACCAAAAACACAATTGCGTGACTAAAAAGTTTTGATACATACCATCAAGAACATAAAGAGAACAGATCTCTTTTTGTGAGAATATATCCACATTGAAAGTTGGGAAGGACATTGACTAATATATAAGAGACTTGGGCCAATCCACTCATTGCCAATTGGTTTTGAGTTGGAAGTCCAGAAAACTTAACATGGTATCAGAGCCCGAACACACGCTCTCCCACCCGAACCGATCCGGCCCATTGAAAGAGGCCCGATTAAATTGACCCGAAATTGATCCCATAATAGGATATTGTCGAGACTAATGGCTAGACGGGCCATTGTCTCGAGGGGGAGTGTGAGAATATATCCACATTGGAAGTTGAGAGGGACATTGACTAATATTTAAGGTACTTGGGCCAATCCACTCATTGCCAATTGGTTTTGAGTTGGAAGCCCATGAAACTTAACACTTTTCATTTAATTTTGCGAAGCCAAAACATATTCCTTTTTTCTAGATGGCAGCCTTGTCACAAGATTGCTTCAGTTTCAAATTTCAATCTTTGTTCTTCATGCTCGTCAAAGTGTTTATAGGAATTATGAAAGATATAGAGACGAGAGAGAGATAGAGAAAGAGAATGAAGGCATGAAGAACGAGAGTATGTTTCACATAAAACTCAAAATTTATGAGGTTTTTTTGTTGATATATAGTTTATGAGATATATTTTATATTATTATATTTGTATTATATAAAAGAACTCTCATAAACTTTTCTTAAAATTTAATTTTACTAAACTAATTAAATACTTAAAGGACAACATGCATTATGATTTAATTTGGGTGATGACACAACCACACAACATGCATTATTTTTGTTTTGTTGGTTCCAAATTCTTAGATTTTGGAGTTCAATCATTCTTTTGATGAGATTGATTGTGAACACCACCGCTGTGTGTAGATACAATGCGCGTATAGAATGGATTTCACCTAGTTATAACCAAAAAAGAAAATGCTCATGTGATCTTGACTGCTAAACTACTCATAGCTAACTACTTAAATTTATCTGCTAAAGAAAGTAGCACTAATTAAACCTGTTCAAAATGTAGACTCAATGGTTGTTAAATAAAATCAAATCGAATTTTAAGCGGCCAATATATGAAATGTTATGAAGAGGAGATGTAGGTTTTTCTCGGTAAATCAAATGGAGAGGGAAATCACGCTTGTACGTCAAGAACTCACGAGAATGGAGCTGCCCACTGGTTTGTTTCACGGTAAGCATAACATTACGTACACCATTCTTTCAGTTTTCTCATATTGTATTTTTGTCTAAGTCTGCACCAAGTTTATCCAGAGGTTCCTTCAACGTTAGTATATACAACATTGGATCATCATTTTTCTTGTTCTGATTTGGTAAGATTTCACAGCAACAATGAGTGTATTTCCTGAATTTGGTGGGTGGATCAATCAGAACATTCAACAGCCTCTTAAGGTCAGTTTTCATTTCCATCAGTCAAATCAATATAAGCTACTACTATATCGGTTAATTGTACAAATTAGATCATGTTTTTGTTTGTTGTTCTAGGCCGAGTCCAAGAGACATGAGAATGTTAAATATAATTCAGATACTAATAATAATCTGGAACCATGGTATGAGGATCCTGATGAGGACCCAGCATCAAAGGTATAATAGCAAATCAGAGCAACAACATAAAATAAAATACTATATCGGTTAATTATGGAAATTAGATAACGATGATTATGTTTGATGTTATAGGCTGCGGCCAAGAAATCTGGTGATGTTAAATCGAGAACATTGTATGCGGTAGATCCTAAATATTTTGACTTACCTGAGCTGAAGAGGCAAGCAAGAGTTTGGATCAGTGCAAAGAACAAGCATCCATGGCATGATGCTCCTGCTAAGGTTAAGGTAAATATAGCAAATCAGCAAAGAAAAATCATAAATACTTTTTTTTTTCCAATAGGAATTGCTAGAAGTTAAAAAAAAAAGGTAAATATTTTATTATATTTTTGATGTTCGAAGGTGAAAACAGAAAACGGTCTTTGCCATCTGAACATAGAATTCACATTGGGATTATATCCCGTAGCAGCATATGAGATGCTCACTAATCCAAGAAACATAGCATTCTTCAGTCCATTTGACGAGGAACATTCTCGCCATCGTCTGGTTTGTGTATTTTTGACTCATATGTATGATTGAAATTGAGTATTAATTACACCAATTTTTTTGAGAATGTGGTCTTTATATGAAGGAAAACAAATCAACAAAAGTTCTCAAGAAGGATGGACCGAGGCAGATCACAAAGGTGGAGAAAGCTTTGAGATGGAAGCTCTTTTGGTTGTCTGGAACTATCCCCATACATCTTATCATAGACGAGAACCATCAAGACCTTACGGTAAGGTACCAACTCTATATCCCTCACGAGAATTGATTGCTTTTTGTTAACTAATTGGGACTGGACTTTGATCTTTTACTTAGGCAAAATATAAGAAAGAGAAAATGATGTACATGAAAGTGTTCCAAGGTAGCTGGAAAGTGGAACCATTATACATAGATTCGGAACGCTTGTGCAAGCAAATTAAGCCTAAGAATGCACAAGAGTACAGAAAATGTAGCGGTGGGCAAGGAAGGATTGCATCGAAGGTGACAATGGAGGAGATCTTTCAGCCTTCTTCTCTTCTTAATCTGCCACCGTTTTCTTGGATCATCCGCCGGATCATTATCAAAACCACCAAGATTTTGGTCGAAGATCTTAGAAAATTTGTTGTCGACGACATGAACAGTAGTTTATAGTTGAAACGTTCTCAGGCACGGTATGGACCAGCTATATTGTTGTTGTGGTAATATCGGTCCACTTTATTATATAGAAGATCCGAATAGGGGAAAAAAAGAAAAACTAGATAAAACTATCAGAATCCATATAAACAAACATGTGACAAACACTAGCAAGTCAAGCATACATGATCAAATGTTTATACTTTTTTTTTTTTTTTTTTTGAAACACAATCAAATGTTTATACTTTGTTACCTTAATTCCTATATGACCGACCAATTGCCACACTATGTAAGAGAAAGTGGTTTTGAGGATTAAGCGCCAGTCACGAAAGCTACACAAAATAAAAAATGTGACAGTTTTTTATATGTAAACAGACAGTGCACGACGTTTTCTTGAAGTTAAAACGGCGCAACGTTCTCTGATATAGCTCCATAACATCGTGCTGTCTTTTTCAGTGGCCATTGTCAGTCTCTCGAATCTACAATTCCCAATCCCAAACCCCAAACCCTAATTTGTGAAATCAGGTAATTCTTTTTATAGCAATTTCGTAGCTTTCTCGGATTTAGGAGTCTCCTTTAGCGCAAATGTTTCAATTCTTGATTTTCTGATGCTTATGGTTTATGATCAAAACTGTAAACGTTTTAGCAAATTTGAAGTAATTTTGGATGAATGATTGCTAAAGCAAGAGAAATTGATGTGTGTGATGATAAAGTAAGTTCCTTTGAATGTTTTTCTCTTCAGAAATGGAAGCAAATAAGCAAAAATACGCTGCTGATATCTCTTCTATAAAGGAAGCTCATGAGCGTATTAAGCCGTATATACACAGAACTCCAGTGCTAACATCTGAATCGTTGAATACTATCTCCGGAAGAAGCTTGTTCTTTAAGTGTGAGTGCTTTCAAAAAGGGTGAGAGTACTTAATTAGCTAATGTTGCTTTTGTCTCTGAAGTTTCTCTCATTTGTGCTCACTAGTATTCACTTTCCTTTTCCGTTTATTGTGTGATGAAAAAAAAAAAAGTGGAGCTTTCAAGTTCCGTGGAGCTTGCAATGCTGTTCTGTCGCTTGATTCTGAACAATCAGCCAAAGGGGTTGTAACACACAGCAGGTTCTGTAAGAGTTTGTTTCTGTACTATAAATGGCTAATGCTATATTTTTGGCTGATTTCATCTGTGCTTATTAGTTGATGATGTTATGCTATTGTATTCACTTGATAGTCCCTTACTTACTGTTGATTTTGCTCTACCAGTGGAAACCATGCTGCTGCGTTGTCTTTGGCTGCAAAGATTCAGGGGATCCCGGCGTATATAGTTGTGCCTAAAGGTGCTCCAAAGTGCAAAGTTGATAATGTGATTCGTTATGGTGGTAAGGTTATATGGAGTGAAGCAACAATGTCTTCTAGAGAGGAAGTAGCTTCGAGAGTTTTGCAGGAAACAGGTTCAGTCCTCATCCACCCATATAATGATGGACGCATTATAAGGTATTTGGCTTTTGTTGGTATAGTGATTCAAATGTCTGTTTCTCCATGTTCGGTGTTATGCATAGTTCTTTAAAGATAAGTTATTTCATTCATATGATTTGGGATTCTCTGCTTGTTTCTGTCATAAACGTGTTATGGCTGCAACTGCCAAGTCATATTTACTAAGAAGTTTGGGTTCATGATGCTTTGAATAGTGGTCAGGGTACAATTGCATTGGAACTGCTAGAGCAAGTCCAAGAGATCGACACTATAATTGTGCCGATAAGCGGTGGTGGTTTGATCTCTGGTGTGGCGCTTGCTGCTAAATCAATTAAGCCTAGCATCCGGATTATAGCCGCTGAACCGAAAGGAGCTGATGATGCGGCTCAGTCTAAGGTCGCTGGTAGAATCATTACATTACCTGTGACCAATACCATAGCAGATGGCCTTCGAGCTTCTCTAGGAGACTTAACATGGTAATCTAATTCTTGCTTCTATTGGAATCTTGCCTATAAAGAACATGCAAATGCTACAAATCTTGTATCATTCCATCAAAAGACATATATATATATATTGTTTTATTTTCTATCAGGCCGATGGTGAGAGATCTGGTAGATGATGTGGTAGTTTTGGAAGATGGGGAGATAATCAAAGCCATGAGAATGTGCTATGAGATACTGAAAGTCTCTGTGGAACCAAGTGGTGCCATTGGACTAGCAGCAGTTTTATCAAACAGTTTCCGTAACAATCCTTCTTGGAATGATTGCAAAAACATAGGGATTGTACTCTCAGGAGGTAATGTTGATTTGGGCGGTCTATGGAATTCATTTCCGAGTTCAAAGTAATTAAACATCTTGGTTAGTGTATTCGTTTCACTGCTTCTTAGATATCAGAAGAGAATTGTCCGTAAATTTGAACAAAGGGATTCACTTTCTTGCAAGAAACTCAGAGTTAAGAGAAAATGTTTTATGTGAAAGCAATGGGTTTCATAGTTGCTTATTAAAGTTAGCTATATGGATTGCTTCTTAGTGACAGAAATTTCCAATGCTAATTGATATTTTTTTTCTATTTTTATTTACTTATTACATATGGATCATCTTTCTTTTGGTATTTCTTCACCTCTTACTTTGTCCAAGACCGGCGGTCTCTACTACACTAAAGACACGAGGGCAAGCTTAACCTTATTTCTTCCAGTTTTATTACATCTTGCTGCCTTTTTCACGACTATTGTATGAACCCCGAAAACTAGAGAGTATCAGATCATAATCTGACTACTTGTTCTCATTTCCTTTGGCTGTTGCTTGGAGCTCATAATTGAAGTCATAATATCTTCTATGACATTGTCATGTTGAGTCTAGGTAAGTTCTGTAAGATTTAATTGTATTAGTAGTTTATTAGGATTAGTCTCTCAATTGTTGAGGTTCAGTCTCCACTTTGCAACTTATGGTTTGTTCTTGTACATTTGTGACGAAGAGAGAAGTGCTTTGTTTTCCATTAGAACATTTTCCTACTAGGAAAATCGGTAGAATTAAGCATACGTTTTGGTGGGTACAGTTTTATAGAGATATAAGGATGAATCATAGTCTTTCTGATATGCAGGAAGTTTCTATGTGATAATGAATCAAGTTCTTTTGAAAGGTTACCGTAAAAAATGGAATCAATATATGCCTTCCATAGAGGAAGTTCATGAGCGTATTAAGCCTTATATATACAGAACTCCCATGCTGTCTTCGGAATCGTTGAATTCAATCTCCTCAGAAAGGGTGAGTGAGGGTAATTTTTACTAATGTTTGATCTTTCAAGACTTAAAAGACAAAACAGATCTTTTTCCGGAAACCCAAAACCTATAAGCCTCATCCCAGTGCTATATATAGAGAGCAAAATCACAGGTGAAACCCTGCCAAAACCGAGTGATAGACTTTTGTTATCTCAAAGACTCTCAATAGCTGAATAAT